>CM021104.1:676888010-676982439 GCA_007115665.2 Sequoiadendron giganteum | reverse complement strand
CAAGATCATATCATGCCTAAGTTCCAAGTTGCATACATTCCATGAATTTAGTCCTTTGTATATTCATCATTGATCAAATAGAACCCTTAGCTCTTGCACAAGTTCCACTACTCTTCATAGGTCTCAAAACCAATCCATTTTTTATCCATCGCCCACATCACTTAAGGTTTATCATGGACTTTCAAGTTAGGGAAAATACCATTATCTTTGCTTGTCTAGGGAAATCCTTTTGGAGTCCATCATCTCCTGCATACCCTCTCTTGATCATTGGTCCCTTGTTTTTATCCATCATAACACAAGTCAAGCCTTGCATCGTAACCAAATTTGGACCTAGAGTTGCATTTGACCTCTTGCATTCTAAACTTATCACATCATATCATACCATTTTCATATATCCCATCTTAGAATCATATACTTTTCATTGCATCCTAGTCCTTAGATATTCATACTCTTGCATATGTATAGATCATATCACATAGTCCTTGTATACATATATATCATTTCACCTAGTTCTTACATGTACAACCCAAAGTGCATATATCAAGATCTTATCGTGCCTAAGTTCCAAGTTGCATACATTCCATGAATTTAGCCCTTTGCATATTCATCATTCATCAAATAGAACCCTTAGCTCTTGCACAAGTTCCACTACTCTTCATAGGTCTCAAAACCAATCCATTTTTTATCTATCACCCACATCACTTAAGGTTTATCATGGACTTTCAAGTTAGGGAAAATACCATTATCCTTGCGTGTCTAGGGAAATCCTTTTGGAGTCCATCATCTCTTGCATACCCTCTGTTGATCAATGTTCCCTTGTGTTTATCCATCATAACACAAGTCAAGCCTTGCATCGTAACCAAATTTGGACCTAGAGTTGAATTTGACCTCTTGCATTCTTAGCTTATCACATCATATATCATACCATTTTCATATATCCTAGATCTTAGAATCATATCCTTTTCATTGCATCCTATTCCTTACATATTCCTACTCTTGCATACATAGATCATATCACATAGTCCATGCATACATATATATCATTTCACCTAGGCTTGCATGTACAACCCCTTGCATATATATCAAGATCATATCGTGCCTAAACTTTCCAAGTTGCATACATTCCATGAATTTAGTCATTTGCATAGTCATCATTGATCAAATAGAACCCTTAGCTCTTGCACGAGTTCCACTACTCTTCATAGGTCTCAAAACCAATCCATTTTTTATCTATCGCCCACATCACTTAAGGTTTATCATGGACTTTCAAGTTAGGGAAAATACCATTATCCTTGCTTGTCTAGGGAAATCCTTTTGGAGTTCCATCATCTCCTGCATACCCTCTCTTGATCAATGTTCCCTTGTGTTTATCCATCATAACACAAGTCAAGCCTTGCATCGTAACCAAATTTGGACCTAGAGTTGCATTTGACCTCTTGCATTCTTAGCTTATCACATCATATATCATACCATTTTCATATATCATACCATTTTCATATATCCTGGATCTTAGAATCATATCCTTTTCATTACATCCTAGTCCTTACATATTCCTACTCTTGCATACATAGATCATATCACATAGTCCATGTATACATATATATCATTTCACCTAGGTCTTGCATGTACAACCCCTTGCATATATATCAAGATCATATCGTGCCTAAACTTTCCAAGTTGCATACATTCCATGAATTTAGTCATTTGCATAGTCATCATTGATCAAATAGAACCCTTAGCTCTTGCACGAGTTCCACTACTCTTCATAGGTCTCAAAACCAATCCATTTTTTATCTATCGCCCACATCACTTAAGGTTTATCATGGAATTTCAAGTTAGGGAAAATACCATTATCCTTGCATGTCTAGGGAAATCCTTTTGGAGTCCATCATCTCCTGCATACCCTCTCTTGATCATTGTTCCCTTGTGTTTATCCATCATAACACAAGTCAAGCCTTGCATCGTAACCAAATTTGGACCTAGAGTTGCATTTGACCTCTTGCATTCTTAGCTTATCACATCATATATCATACCATTTTCATATATCCTGGATCTTAGAATCATATCCTTTTCATTGTCATCCTAGTCCTTACATATTCCTACTCTTGCATACATAGATCATATCACATAGTCCGTGTATACATATATATCATTTCACCTAGGTCTTGCATGTACAACCCCTTGCATATATATCAAGATCATATCGTGCCTAAACTTTCCAAGTTGCATACATTCATGAATTTAGTCATTTGCATAGTCATCATTGATCAAATAGAACCCTTAGCTCTTGCACGAGTTCCACTACTCTTCATAGGTCTCAAAACCAATCCATTTTTTATCTATCGCCCACATCACTTAAGGTTTATCATGGACTTTCAAGTTAGGGAAAATACCATTATCCTTGCGTGTCTAGGGAAATCCATTTGGAGTCCATCGTCTCATGCATACCCTCTCTTGATCATTGTTCCCTTGTGTTTATCCATCATAACACAAGTCAAGCCTTGCATCATAACCAAATTTGGATCTAGAGTTGCATTTGACCTCTTGCATTCTTAGCTTATCACATCATATATAATACCATTTTCATATATCCCATCTTAGAATCATATCCTTTTCAAATGCATTTTTTCCATGGAATTCTTAAGTTCAAGAATCTTTGATTTCATTTGATTTCATATGTTCAACTCCACTTATATATCACCATCTCTCACTTTCTTTGCACAATATTTTGTGACATGTACAAATGGCTCAACAAGCAGGAAGTTCTCAAGCAGAAGTCGAGCCCAATCTAGATATTGGACCAAATGAATCAGTTGAAGAACACATGGACCTTGAAGATAGGGAGGAGGCCCGAGTTCAAACAATGCATGTTGGAGAGGGGTCGGGATCACTTCCTTCTACACCAATGGATGAGCATATAAAAGTAGCTGAAACAGTGGGGAAACAAATTTCTTATAGAAATTTAGATCATTTACTTGAAGTGGATATGGAGAAACTGAAATGTTATGCCGACCAACCTAAAAATACAAGTAAGAGGTCAATGACTAAATCTGTTAATAGAATAATCCATGATCATTTCAATCATCTTGAAACACTTGAAAAAACCCAATTGTTATCACGTTTACTTCTTCGTGATGAGCTGAAAGAGTCATTACAATTGTTGGGTGTACATTCTGCATCGAATAAGAGGAAACACATGAGACTGCAAAAAGATATTGTTGAAAATGTAAAAAAAGGTTTAGATTCCATTGGGAAAGGATCTCGATCAGTGGATAGAACCATTGCAAGAAAGGTGATTTTGACATCTGTTTTAAATAAAGAAATATCCAGAAAAAGAAAAATGTCAGCACTTTCCACTGAATTTGGTTATAGTAGAACCACACTAATAAAATATGAGAAAAAGAGAAAGGTTTTAGATGATAGTTCTGAAGGCAATTGGACAATTATGTGTAGAGCTCCTCATTCTAACAGGATTGAAGATGTTGTTAGGAACTTGATCTCAAGTTTTTGGAATGATCAGACCCATCCATCATCAAATACTAGAGATGTTATGAGGCACAGGATTGGACCTGGTATTTATGAAGAACATATTAAACATTGGCTAGACATAACACAACTTGAGATGTATATGAACTTTTGTAATATGTATCCTCATATAAAGATTGGGCAAACAATGTTTGAAAGGTTAAAGCCATACTATGTGAAGATAAACAAGTTTTTTGAAACTTGTTGTTGTCGTTATCACATTGAATTTGATCTCTACTATCAGGTGTTTCGAAAGATGAGAGAAGAAAGATATGGTTTTCAAAAGGCACCTCCTAAACAGGTAAGTTTGTTCATAAAGGATCTATTATGTGATCATGAAAATGGACTTCAAATAAAATGCATAAAAGGACTCTGTGAAACATGTGGAAATTTGGCTAACTTTCCTTCAACAAATGAAAATGTTGACCTAACAAAGACAGTAAATTGCAAAAGTTACAAGTATGTAAAGTTTCAAACAAATTTTGGGAAAGAATCCACAAGGTTAAACTATGTAGAAGAGGAGATACCTATTGGGAAATTTATGGAAGATTTTGAAAAATTGATACAACCATACATACAAGATTCCTTTTATGCTAAGTGGCAAGCACATCAATTTCAAACATTAAGAGATACTTTCCCACTTGGAACGGTTCTATTAGTAGTTGACTTTGTAGAAAATTACTCTTTTGTACATCAAAAAGAGATTCAATCAGAATATTACTTTTCAAAATAGGTCACTATTATGGTTCATGTGTGTTATCGACATGCACAATTGGAATTAGATGGTGTTGAGAGTATAGATGAACAACAAGCCATCAAGAAATAATATCACTTTTATATTAGTGATGATAAAGAGCATGACACACTTTTTGTACAACATTGTTTTACAAAATGTTTTTTTGAGAATTTGAGAAGCAGGGGTGTAAAATTTGAAAAACATTTTGTATGGTCAGATGGATGTGCGACACAATTCAAATCATCATGGCCATTTTATGCACTTTCTAGATATCATAAAATTTACAACATACCACATGTTTGGAGTTTCTTTGAGAGTGGGCATGGAAAGGGTGAACATGATGGCGCAGGAGCTTGCATCAAACGTGCTTTAAGAAAGCATCAAATGAGTTATTCAGAAGATCATATAGATGATGCACATGATGTTGTTGAATGGTGCAAGAAACACTTTGCATCAAATGAGGTCGACACATCTTCAAGAACAAACCGAAACATTCCACATAGAGTGTTTTGGGAGATATCAGGTATGTATAAATTACATTTAAAAAAATAAATTTATTTAAATTTAAAATTTACACATGTATATATATATATACACACATGTTCAAGTTCATATAAGTTTTTTGCAATTACATTTAATAGCTAGGTGTGGATAGAAGATCGATGCATGGATGCAAGAGGGTAGAAAAAACAAGATCTTTGCATTGTGTTATGAGTTCAGATAGTCACCCTGGATGGACATTATACACGAGAGATTACTCTTGTTTCTGCACTGAGTGCATTGCGGGAAACTCTCATGCATGAACCAATGAAGAACTTGAATATGTTAGTAAATGGGATATGGTTCCACTATTTGTTTCAGACACATACAATGAAAATGAGGATGAAAGATTTCAAGACATTCCTTTGATTTCAATTGATTATGACCATATTTCAGGATTGGTTAGAAAAGGTACATGTGTAAGTTTTCAATAATTTAAATATTATATAAATTTAATGATCTTTAACTTGTGTAGAGACAATTCTATTCTTTTTAGAATTTTATTGTGTAAATTTGGTGTACAGGAGATGTTTTTGCAGTTATAGTAGAGCCTGGAAACATAGAAGGTGTTAACTATTATTTACTGCATTGCACAAAAGAGAGGAATAAGCTAACACGGCCTGAAACAAATGATGGAATGTTATTTCCCACAGGTGAGTTTGAATTTCAAATTATATATATACATTGTGTACATGTGTACATTACATTACAAACATTAAATATATATTGTACAAACCTTGAGCATGCAAATGTTGTACACATGCACATGTATTACCTTAGGTTCATGTTTATCGTGCAGGTTCTGTTGTTGTGCAAGGGATATATCTAAAACAAGTCAAATTTGTTCAACATGGGATTCATTTTGTGGACTATCAAGTTGATAACAAGGTATATCAATATAGTCACCTTATAATTGCTACCGCCCTACATCTTCATGCAGTTCCACATGCACGTGGACGAAAAAAATGGAGACTAGATAGTGATGACCATCAAAAAATTTTACATGTTATTCAAGAGCGGGTTGAACCAAAATGTTTGAGTTAGATTATATCCATGATTTTCAAGTTCACTTGTACATGTACATACATGTTCAAGACGAGAACTTATAGTAACTTGTTTGAACTCTGGATTGTTTTAGTTACTTAGAATATATGTTGATGACAAGTGTTTTAAATTTGGTTGGACACAAATTAGGGGTTGAAATACATTGAGAACCTTAAATTAAGTAGATATTTCCAATTATATATTTGTTCCATGGAATTCAAGTACTTGTTATGTAAATAATGTGCAAACCTTGTCATAAAAAAATTCATTGGAAGAGTGATGGTGGGAGTAGAAGAAAATTTAGTGTTAGTTTCAATGATCCCCCAAATCTAGCATCTCAACAAAAAAGACAATTGGCACACAAGGAGATGTTACATGACTACATCTCAAGATGTTTCTTCTCCTATACATCCAAGAAAAATCATTGATTCATTAGTCCATGTCTTCTATATATATAAAGTGAATGTTGTCTCAATCTTCTTTTTTGTTGTAGAAAAAGAAACCTAACATATTAAAATTTGTGTCTTGTAGAATGTTGTACCAAACAAAAAATCCCAAAAGTGTCTTGTAGAATGTTTATGCTTCGTGTTGGTTGGTGAATAGTGAAAATGTGCACAATTCTCCTCATTGTGCACGTATTTACTTGTTGGTTGAATATATGGTTGCCCCATAAGTATTAGAGAGTGCATATGTATAAGAATATGTCATATACATTTATGCTTAAATTAAATTGAGGAATACAATGATTTGATTGGTTAACTTATGGTTGTATCAAGGAAGCATTAAGTCATATTTTTCTTTAGGATTAACACCTTTTTTTCCAAAGTTATATTTGTACCTTCATTGGTTTGAGATCTTTTGGCAGTAGGATTTTGTACCATCCATAGATGTATTCATGTATAGTTGTGTACAACATTTATTTCATGATTTTAGGGTTACTTGGTTACATACATATCTAAGTTGAAATATTCCAATTTTTGCATTGAGAATATGTGGTTACATCTTTCTTTACAATAGATCTTGATGCATATCTTCTATCTTCTCTTTGTGTCTATTGGTTGTCCCATCTTAGACCCACTAAGAAAATAAAATGTCTTATTGAATACTAGGGATTCCTCTTGTTTATTATTTTATTATAAGTTATTACATGCATTGGATACATTTTAACCTCAATCCTACATAATTTGGTGCATAAAATCTACATGTATATTAAGATAAAGTTGATCTTCACATGTCAACATAACTAAGTATTCAAAAACAATCAATCACATTTTTCACCTAATTTTACTTTTCTTAAATCATTTTCTACATTCCTCCTCTTCTTTTCTTCCATCATCTTCTATATTTCATATGAAATTTTCCTCATAATTCTTCTTTTGAGAGCTAACTTGTGTATTTTTTACACAAATAATCTCTTCAGTCCAATCATCATCAACCACCTAATATTTTCTTATTCCTCCACCTAATTGAGGCATATCATTATTTTTTTCATCTCTTTTAATCTGTTCTTCTTAAGTTCTTTTTTTTTAAACAATGTTATTTTGAACATCATCTTGTAAGACACTAAAATAATTTTGTCAAACCACTATTATTATTTTATCATATACCATAATTAAGATCCATTATTAAATTCATTATCATCCATTAATACTTTATTACAATTTAGTGAATTAATTCCTATTATTGTGCTTAAATGATGCATTTTATAATCATTATTGTACATATTTAAATGCTTATATGAGTATATGGTTCTATTTTTCTATACATAGAAAGAAAACATTCAAGATCATATATATCCAAGGCATGCGTGTGCAAAATATTTATTGTGATCAACATGTGAATGAACTTAATTATAAAGTGGCATTCATTTCCTAAAATTCTACTCTAGAGAGATCAAATGTATACATATATAATATAAGCGTATGTATACATATATCATATAAACATGTAAACATATCAATATTGATCAATGTATAAACATGTAACATGTTATAAGCAAAGTTCCAAATGTATGTATATCATAAAAGCAAATGTAAGTTAGAGATCATCAAATGTGGAATACTAAAGATCATCATATAAGGAAATGTTGAATACTAAAAATCATCATATATAGCAAATGTAAGTTAGAGATAATCAAATGTCAAATACTAGAAAGATCATCATATAAGCAAATACATCTAATATGCAGGGCCTAATATGAATGTCGACTCCTAGTCGAATGACCATATGAATGAGAACGGTCCTGCTCTTATGGATGTGTTGAGCCCTGCAAATAAAATGGTGTACAAAATGTGTTAAATACATATAATTTATATTAAATATGTATCTAGATCTATGCATGTACATATTCATGTACATATACACATGTATATATAAAAATTTAAAACTCACATGTCCACTAGCATCAGATTCATCCATAGAGTCACGTCGATGTGCATGATCTGGAACAAGGCTAGGAGTGACATTAGGTATGTCCACCTACAAATATATAAATTCATATATATCAATACATGAATATCTAGTTAAATTAAAACTAAAATTTAAAAATAATTATAAAGGAATTGAAACATGCACATGCACATGCACACATACATGCACATCATCTGATATCGGATGACCTGAGTCCTCTGAATACTATCAAGCAACGAATCAATATCTGCATCCCTCTGATCTATCTCATGTTGTGCCAGCAATGATGAGTGGAGAGGACTATGTAGGTGAGATGGCATCGACGATAACTAACCGGCACCAACCAACATCTCAGTAAAACCCATAGTCTGTGCAGCTATCGAATGATCAGATGGTGGATCCTGACATGCACTAGTGCTGGGTTGAGAGTGATGGGATCCTGGAAGTGAACGCCCTCCATGTGCCAAACGATCTCTAACATGCTCTATGCCAATCCCATAGTCTGATGCAATGAAAGCATATGCCTCCAAGAGTTCCTCAGCCAAACAAAGCAAAGTCCTGCGTGCCATATCTCCTGTAAGTGCCTCAAGCTCTGTGGGAGTAGGGATGCCTGCTGATGTGAAAGGATCCATGGTGGTCCATTGTGCTGAAGATGGCGTGGATCGGGGACGTCTAGACATCAAATACTGACCTACAAGATCAGTAGATATCCTACTGGTGGCAGCTGCAATGTCACCTATAGTATCAATTGCTTCCTTTTGGGAAGCAACAACAACCTCATCTGCTATAGGGGCTAGAGCTGGGGTGAGAGCAGGAGACCTCTCACCAACCAATACCCTAAACACTGGGGCCGGTCTATCTACTCAACAATAAGTGGGTCTGTCAGCAATCTTGCCACGCCCCTGACCAACATATGGTGGAATGTCCAGGTAGTTGACTTTGAGGCCCAAATGGACCTCAGCATACAACTGCTGAACAAAATATAATGGAATATGGTCATTGTTTGGGTATAGACCATGTGCTGTGAGAAATCGTGGGTAGATCAATGAGGCCATATCACGATCAACACATCTAGTGACCTGGTATCCCCTAACCTTATGTGTATTTTGATAAAATGGAGAACAATTGGTTTTTATCATTTCTTTGGTCACACTATCCTGTATTTGTTTAAGGGGAACCTCACCATGTACTTCTTCCCGCATGCGGGAAAGAATAGCAACTACTCTATCTGGAGAAAATGCACTTGTCCTCTCAAGTTCATCTCATAGTTTTTCAAGACTATGCAATATTAACATGCATGGTTCAGAATATATCCCGGGGTTTACATTTTGCGCTAATGAGTCTTTCAATTTATTAATCTCATTATTGGTATTTTCAAACAAAGATTCCGGAGGTGGAGCATCTGCATTATCCATGTTATGTATGTATGTGTACCTAAAGGAGCAATGAGACCTTAGTTTAAATAATATATCTAGATATAAGGAATAGAAATCTAAAAAAGTTCTAATAATTCATCTACTCATCAATAATATTTCCATACCATTAGTTCACAAAACATGTTCAACATCTATCATAGTTTTTAATTTAATCAAAACATTCACATTACTAGATTGCACAAAAAACATAATCTAAAACAATTATAAAATTTAAATTTACAAGTGTGCGTGTGCACTCTAGAACAAAATGTGTCATTAAAGACAATTTAAAAAACATTGATAAAGGTTGCATCTAAGATTTATTTCCTACAACTAGTAATAAAGGGAAAACATTATTACTTAACATTGAAAATAAAAATGTTGAACATGAAAGCGAAAATGTTGCAAAATGTTATGAAACACCTAGATTGAAAAGAGTAACATCATAGAAAAATAAGAATTCAAATTTAGAAATATTTTTGAATAATGTAGAAATGAACCCCATGATATTAAAATTATACTCCATGATCCAATTGTTGATAATATTAATAAAATTGATAACACACATAAAAAAATGAAAGTCATTGTATCTCCAAGTTACATAAGAAGAGAGAGGACCTTTCCGAATTAGAATACTAACCAAATTTTACAAGAGTGTGGTACAATTAAAATACCAAATTTATCTAAGGACTTATTAGATTTATTTTAATGTGTTAGATACAATGATTGTAATTTTTGTAAAAATCACGTTTAAATGAGAAGCGTTTATAATGCGGTGGGTTATCAAAGTTTATATCATGTACCCATTATGGAAGAAAAATGATCTCGGAAATAAAATGTTTGAGAAAAAGAGATATGAGATAGTAAAATACAATTTGAAGAGTGGAGGTGAAGATTCTAGATGTGAGTTGGTCACAAGAGAAGCACTGCTAATTTTATTTATGATTTTAAGAATATTTTTTATAAGTATGCAATACATAGCCCCTATTCTTGATGGTTAGATCAACAAGTCAAGGTGTGCAAGGATTTTTCCTAATTGGAACTATTATAGATCTATAGTCAATTTTATATAAAATTACACATTGCAGCCACAAAAAGAAGTTGAATCATATTAATATTACAATTCTATTCAGATAAACTATTATTGTTCACATCACATATAGGCGTGCCCCTAATAGTAAAAAACAAAATAAGAAGATAGTTAGGGAGCACAATTTTTACATGTTACTGACGATCAATATCATTCGTCATAGTATGTACAATATTGTTTTCAATAATTTTTTGAGTTATTACAAGAAAACATTGGTATTATAAAGGTTCAAAAAATCAATATTTGGTCAAATAATTATACTGATTAACTCAATTTAATGCTTGTGTATTCATATTGGTTTAGTAGAATACATGCAGAGAAGGTTATACCTTGTATTTGGATTTTTTTAAAAGGTGGGCTACCTTCTTCATGTGGAGGAATTGTGTGAATAATGTCATTATGTGGTTCATTGTACGAAGTTTTCTCTTGATGAGGAATAAATAAATACTTAGTAGAATAGTAACTAATATAATCTACAAAGTGCATAGTGTGATGTTTTGAAGTTCAATATATTGTACATAAGATTTAGTGGCATGATAGGAGGTGAAGGGATAGAGAGATTTGGAAATGCTAGAGGAATTTTATTGTTAAGTTGTACTATAGCAAGATCCACAAGAATAGGACCCTAGTTGGCAATCTTGTGATCCTCATAACTTAAGTACATTAATTCATTTATTGAGCTATTGAAGATATCTAGTTCTTCTTCTTTTTTTTTGATAGTTGTAGCAAAATTTATTGATTATCTCTATGTTATGGTTCTATTTTTCTCTCTTTCAATGATTTTGATTATGTAAGAACAAAAAATGATTAGAATAAATTCATTAAGACTACTAATCTGGATAATTTCACATATGCTCCACATATGCTTGCAACATATGCTTCTATAGAAATGGCGACTTTATATATTTTGAAATGTGTTTACTCTATATAATGATGTATGAGTCATTTTCTTAATCTTGGGGGTGTAGTGTATGAGAGTCTAGAATTGGATCCAAGATGGAGATTTTGTGTGATGAGAAGTGCCTTAGATCCTATCATCACGTGAGGTCCACTAAAAGAATGTTCTTAGTTTGAACACTATTTTTCTCTCTTTACAAAACCAAAATATATTGGGAATCATGAAAATAGTGGTGAGTACACTAGAATATCAATCAAGAGAGGCAAGTACATCAATCCCACAATAGTAAGTATGCTCAAAATTTGACTCATAGAATATGATGTCATTATAGATTTCATTATCTAAAGTTTTCTCTTTATGAGGAATAAATAGAGAATAATTGGAATAACTTGCCTAATGTAATGTACAAAGTATAGATAACTTGATGTTTTGAAGACATGGATATCTTAAAATTTTAATTGAATTATTTTTTGTAGAGGATGTGGTGTTGGGTATTTTTCTTGCAACCATCTAGATATTAAGGAAATCTACCATAATGTCCCAGTCTAGGAATAATGTAGGCAATGGGGAAGTAGCCTATATATTTAGACTAAGGGGGAGAAAAATTAGAGTAGATAGAATGACTTGGATAAAGCCTCCTCTTCTTTGAGCCTTACTAAGTTTGGAAGTTTATTTCCTATAGATCTTAAATATAGGAACACAACTAATTTAGTATATAAGAGGTCTCTAATTTGGTAGTTAGTTCAAATGATGTGAAGTTCTAGATATAAGCAAGCTACTCATCCCTATATATATATATATATTGTGTTTATCACAATAATAATTTACCTAATATTTATATAGTATCATATAAAATCCTATACAAATACTATGTATTGAATAACACTCTCTAGGGATTTAATAGCTTTATATTACTAAATTTATGGATGATGGAATAAAACCTACTTCACTAGATAATATGACACTAACATACATATTTTTATTTTCTTTCTAAATGAATAGAATGTCCAACCCTCAACTATCAAATTTATCTTGAATACATGAAACCTTAATGAATTGAATAAAATACTAACATTCAAATCAGTCTAATGCACTTGGATTTATCATTTAGAGCTTACACTCTCAAATTCCCTTTTACCCCAATGATGCACCCTAATTGATAATCCACAATCAATTTAAATTCCCCACATTATTTTAGAAATTTTTCTCATCCTAGCATGAACTACATAGTGTAACATAATTTTATAGCACGTCTTAGATGCAAACTAATAAATAATTAATATAAAGAACAAAAAACACAAACTCAAAGATTCCATGAATCCATAAAAAAACTTAAATAAAAATGGAGGTCCATAATACACAATTATAATAAAATGTTTCTTATATGACCTTAATAAAGGACAAATCATCGAGATGTTGAGATTAATGTATCTATATGACCTTAATTTTTTTATAAAAATATAAACTTGGCCAAATGTTTGACTCTAAAAGATAGGAAAAGTATTCAACTAGGTGTTGGGGTTTGTGGGAGTATGAAATAATATACTAGGGAAAAATAAGGTCGAATCCTCTAGCTTTATATATTTTTATTTTTTGGAGAATGAAAAAATGATGTTAGTAGGTATGTCTCAATAGGTAGTTACTCTAAAAATTGATGATGTTAGCATCATATAAAGATGGCATTATCATGATTTTGACATTGTGAAATAAAAGATGGATAAAAATTTAGACGCATGGAATCAATTCTAGAACTCTAAAACACAAGATTTTTTTTTACTAGTAGAGGATGAAGATAATAGGGGTTAGAAAGGGATGGTACTTAAGGATTGGAAAGACTAAATTCCCAATACTACAAGGAGTAAATACAAATAATAAGATTGTGAAGTTGTTGGGGAATGATTGAAATGACATGATGGTTGAGAGATGAAAAAATTGGTGCAAAAATACTTATAGACATTTGGATTAAAATGGATTGGGATTTTTAAGTTTAAAAGGGAGTGGTATGGTAAGATATAACCAAGTCTAAAATCCTATAAAATATAACACTTGAATACAATAGAGCTAAGAGGGGTCAAAGAATATGGAGACAAGAATGGTTTGAATGGAGGGTCAAGCCAAACACTCTAGAAATAGAAAATATTCTAGGTCACTAACAAACACTAAGGATTGGATTACTAGCATGACAACCGCAATAAAATTGAAGTCCAATAGAATCCATACTTAGATAAATTTAACAAAGGTTGAAAGTGGATTATCAAGATTAGTTGAAAGATTATACTTTGAGGATGAAGCCCAATAGACCAATGGAAAAAGAAAAATGGAGATGGTAGAGATGAAATATTGGTATGCAAATCCATCAAAATAACAATATGGTAATTGATAGAAATTCATGAAAATGACCAACACAACTTCACACATAGGATATTTTTTTAATTTTTAGAAATTGAAGCATCTTGAACTTGTGTAGATATTTGAAAAGAATTTAATAGAGGAAATTATATATAATGAATTTGTTGAAAATGCTTTAAAAAATTTCAAACAAATGCAATTGAAACCACGAATTTTGCAGCAAATATGAGCAAATATGAGGTATGGAGAACCTTTGATGATGTGTTGGAGGGTTCGCTCAAAGGTGAAGGTGAAGGTAATTGTTTGCTTTGTACACACCCTGTTTGTCACACGCACTGTTCGCCGGCCACTGTTCTCTGCTCGGTGAAAATGACAGAGAAGGGTTTTTTTTTTGTTTTAATCTGTGTTAAGGGGGTTCGGTCGAACCCCTTTATTTTATTATTAAATTGCATAAGTCAATGGGGTTCGGTCGAACCATCGGGTTCGGACGAACCCCTTCACTTTGTGAAAAAGGGAAAATCGAGTTTTCCCTTCCTCCACAAAAGTGTTCACCACTTATGTGGGTTCACCCTAATGCAAATTCTAGTTTTTGGAAGATCTCACAAATTTCACAGTCAAATTTCAATAATCAGCATGTCAAATTTCAATAATCAGGAGGTCAAATTTCAATAATCAACAAGTTGTATTATTTCTCTCTATCTCACTCATTTTTTATCCCATACACACTCTCTCTCTCTCTCTATCTCCCCTCTCTCTCTACCTCACCTCTCTCTCACCTCCCTCTCTCTCCCTCCATACTTCTCTCTCCCTCTCTTCTTTCCTATCTACTCTCTATCTCTCAATCCCTCTCTACCTACCTCTACATCCATAACACCCTACCACTCTCTCTCTACACCTCTCTATCTCACCTTTCTCTCCCTCCCTACCTCTCCCTCCCTCCCTCATTCCCTCTCTACTTATCATTATCTCCTTTCTCCCTCTCTCTACCTACCTCTCCTTCCACCACTCTCTATTTCTCTCTATCTCACCTCTCTCTCTCTCACTACATCTCCCTCCCTCTCTACCTACCTCTCCATCCATCACATCCTACCACTCTCTCTATTACTCTCTATCTCACCTCCCACTCTCTCCATCCATACCTCTCCCTCTCCTTCCCTCTCTATCTACCTTTCAATCCATCACTCCCTACCACTCTCTCTACACCTTTGTATCTCGCTTCTCTCCCTCCCTCCCTCATTCCCTCTCCACTTCTCTCTCTACCTCTCCTTCCCTCTCTAACTTTCTCTCTCTCACTCAGTAGATGTCTCCCTCCCTATTCCCCTATCTACTCTCTATCTCTATCTCTCCTCTCCCTCCCTCTACCTCTCTCTCTCCCCCCCTCACCCTCTTCATCTCTCACTCTCTCCTCTCTATCTCACCATTCTCTCTTTCCCTAACTGTAACTATCTCCTTCTCTATCTATCACCATTCTCTATCTACTTATCTTTGTCTCTCCTAGATCCATCTTTACTTCTCCCTTCCTCCCCTCTCTCGCCCACCCTTCCTCCCTCCTTCCCTCTATCTCTATCTCTCTCTACTTCTCTCTATCTCACATATCCCTCTCAACCCACATATCCCTCCATCACTCCCTACCACACTTTCTCTAATATTTCTCTCTATCTCACCTCTCTCTCACCTCCCTCTCTCTCCCTCCATACCTCTCCCTCCATCTGTCCTTCCTTATCTACTCTTTATCTCTCATGTATCTCTACCTCTCCTTCCCTCTTTACTTATATTTATCTCCCCTTTCCATCCCAACCTCTCTCTCTCTCCACAATCCCTCCCTCCCCCTCTTTCTCTCTCCCCCTACAAGGGTTGAGGGCGTAAGGTTTAGTGTTTAAGGTATAAGGTTGAGGTTATAGGGTTAAGTGTATAGGGTATAGGGATTAGGGCTTATGATATTAGGTATAAATTTAAGGGTATAGGGATGAGGGATGAGGGTTTAGGGTTTAAGGTATAGGGTTGAGGGTTGAGGGATAGTGTTTATGGTTTCAAGGGTATAAGTTTAAGTGTATAGGGTATATGGATTAGGGTTTATGATATTGGGTATATGGTTGAGGGTACATTGGGTTGAGGATATTAGGTTTAGGGTTGAGGGTTGAAGGTATAAGTTTAAGTGTATAGGGTATAGGGATAAGGGTTTAGTATATTATGTATAGGGTTTAGGGTGTAGGGTTTAGGGTATAAGGTATAGGGTTAAGGTTTGAGAGTGTAGTTTTTGTCATTTAAGTATAGGGTTAAGGGATAATGTTTAGGGTTTAGGGTATAAGGTTGAGGGTATAGGGTATAGGGATGGGAGTTGAGGGTGTAGGGTTTAGGGTTTAAGGTATAGGGTTGAGGGTTGAGGGATAGTGTTTAAGGTTGAGGGTATAGGGCTGTGTATAGGGTATAGGGATTATGGTTTAGAATATTGAGTATAGCGTTGAGGGTATTAGGTTTAGGATTGAGGTTTTAGGGTTTAGGGTTTAGTGTATAAGGTTGAATGTAGGGTTTAGATTTTAAGTATAGTGTTGAGGGATGATGTTTAGGGTTTAGGTTATAAGGTTGAGGGTATAGGGTATAGGGATGAGGGTTGAAGGTATAGGGTTTAGGTTTGAGGGTTGAGGTATAGTGTTCAGGGTTGAGGGTATAGAGATTAGGGTTTAGGATATTGGGTATAGGATTCATGGTTGAGGGTTTAAGGTTTAGGGTTTAGGGTTAAAGGTTTAGGGTACAAGGTTTAATTTAGGGTGTAGGGTTTAATTATAGGGTTAAGGGTTGAGGGATAATGTTTAGGATTTAGGGTATAAGCTTTAGGTATATAAGGTATAAGGATGAGGGTTGAGGGTGTAGGTTTTAGGGTTTAAGGTATAGGATTAAGGGTTGAGGGATAGTGTTCAGGGTTTCAAGGGTATAAGGTTAATTACATAAGGTATAGGGATTAGGTTTTAGGATACTGGTTATAGGGTTGAGGGTAATAGATTTAGGGATGAGTGTGTAGGGTAAAAGGTTGAATGTATGGTTTCAGTTTTAAGTATAGGGTTGAGGGATAATGTTTAAGGCTTAGGGTATAAGGTTGAGGGTCTAGGTTATAGGGATGAGGGATGAGGGTTTGGGGTTGAGGGTTGAGGGATAGTGTTTAGGGTTGAGGGTATAGGGTTAAGTGTATAAGGTATAGGGATTAGGGTTTAGGATATTTGGTATAGGGTTGAGGGTATTGGGTTTAGGGTTGAGGGTTTAGGATACAAGGTTGAATGTAGGGTTGAGGGATTAAGTATAGGTTTGAAGGTTGAGCGTTGAGGGTATAAGGTTAAAGTGTATAGGGTATGAGGATTAGGGTTTAGGATATTCGGTATAGGATTTAGGGTGTATCATTTAGGGTATAAGGTATAGGGTTAAGGGTTGAGAGTGTAGGGTTTAGGGTTTAAGTATGGGGTTAAGGGATAATGTTCAAGGTTTAGGATATAAGGCTAATGGTATAGGGTATAGGGATGAGGGTTGAAGGTGTACCTGGATTAAGAGTTTAAGTTATAAGTTTGAGGTTAGAGTGATAGTGTTCATGGTTGAGGGTATAGGGTTAAGTATATATAGGGTATAGGCATTAGGGTTTAAGATATTGGGTAGAGGGTATAGGGGATAGGGTTTAAGATATTTGGTATAGGGTTGAGGGTATTGGGTATAGGGTTGATGGTTTAGGTTACAAGGTTGAATGTAGGGTTGAGGATTTAAGTATAGGGTTGAGGGTTGAAGATATAAGGTTAAGTGTATTAGGTATAAGAATTAGAGAGGGAAAGAGGGAGGGAGAGAGAGAGAGGTGAGATGGAGAGAGGAGGGAGGGATGAAGAGAGATGAGGGTTGTGTATAGGGTATAGGGATGAGGGTTGAGGGTGTAGGGTTTATGGTTTAAGGTATAGGGTTGAAGGTATAAGGTTAAGTTTATAGGGTATAGGGATTAGGGTTTAGGATATTAGGTATAGGGTTTAGGGTATTGGGTTGAAGGATTAAGGTTAAGTTTATAGGGTATAGAGATTAGGGTTTAGGAGAGAGAGAGAGAGAGAGAGACATAAAAGAGGGTGAGGGGGTGTGAGGGAGAGACATGAGAGAGAGAGAGTATTCTCTAGTTAGGGCGGCAGGGAAAGACTTGAGAGAGGGGGAGCGGGTGGGAGGGAGAGATCTGAGAGAGAGAGAGAGAGATTGAATTCTCTAGTAGAGAAAGATGGGGGGAGAGAGAGGGAGAGAGAGGGAAGGAGGGAGGGAGAGGTAGAGATGGAGAGAGATAGAGAGATGTATATAGGGAAGGAGGGAGGGAGAAGTAGAGAGAGAGGTGATATATACAAAGAGAGAATGAGGGAGGGAAGGAAGGAGGGAAGGAGGGAGAGAGAAGTGAGATATAGAGAATGAGAGAGAGGGGGGAAGGAAGGTGGAGAAATTGAGAGAGAGATAGGACGGAGGGAGAGAGAGTGAGATAAAGAGGAATATGTTAGATAGAGAAAGGTAGAGAGAGAAGGTGGGTGAGAGGAAGGAAGAGAGAGAGTGAGAGATAGAGAGAGGGGGAGAGCTAGGGATGGAGAGAAAGAGAGAGGTGAGATAGAGAGAGAAAGGTGATATAGAGAAAATTAGAGAGGGAAGGCTCAAAGAGAGAGAGAAAGGTGGAGAGATTGAGAGATAGGAGGGAGGTAGAGAGAAAGGTAGATAGGGATAGGTTAGAGAGTAGAGATGGAAGGTGTGTGGGAGGAAGGAAGAGAGAGAGATAGATATGGATGATGGTTGAGGGTTGAGGGTTGAGGGTTTAGGGTTTAGGGTTTAAGGTATAGGGCTGAGGATTGAGGGATCGTGTTTAGGATTCAAGGTAGGGTGATCCCATAATAGTGGTTTACACTTTTTGGGACATCCTGATTTTTGCTGAAATCATATATTTTTAGAAAATATAATGATTTAAGCCTTGAAAAGTTTCATTTAAAGGATTCCAATTGAAGAGGGTTTGATCAAACTACCTTAGATCAAACCCCCTTGCATAGAAACCCGCTAGTTTTAAATAGAGTTTCCTTTACACCTATCAAAATGCTGATAAAAAACCACTTTTGATTTACCTTTCGGAGGATCAAATGAATTCATTTAAAATTTATTTTTTGTAAGTATGTAGTCCTTATTATAAGCTTCCCAAAAAGTATAATTTTAAATATATTTATTTTTATTATTATATTTATTTTTTATTTCTTGTGAATGTAGGTTTTTCACCAAAAATCAAGCTCTTTGTTCTGCACATGTGGAAAAATAGTAGATTATAAAAAAAATCTAAAAGATATGTTCTTGCTAGGTATTGATGTCCTTGATCCAATAAAAAACTTTAATTTTGATACAATGTACAAAAAAAGTTATGTTGTTTATGGTCTGCCTATGGCTAAATTGTAATTGGTTTGACTTCAAAACTTGATTGAGAAAAAATATTCAATAAATCATTATGATACCAAATGAGTGTGCTATATATCATAGTTACTTGAAGCTAAATTCGAAAAAAATAGAATTTTATCCTTCATAGAAAAAAATTATGTTGTTTATGGTGAGCATCACTCTTTAAAAATGGTGTTTACGATTAAAAACAAGTTTTTGAAGGAGATGGAAAAAGAAATGCAATCTAATTCAAAAAAAAAAAAGATTTAGAATATGTAGAAAAAATGTCACAAATCACTAGTTTTCATCATCTTCAAATTCCTCATGGTTTAGCAGCTATAGATTCTCGAAAGTAAAGATTTAGTTTTAAAAAAAATCAGTTCAATGTCCAGTTTGGCCAAAAATTGTAAACCAGTATTGTGGGATCACCAAGTATAGGGTATAGGGTTATGGTTTGGAATATTGGGTATATGGTTGATGGTATTGAGTTTAGGGTTGAGGGTTGAGGGCACAAGGTTGAATGTCAGGTTTAGGGTTAAAGTATAGGGTTTAGGTTTGTGGGTTTACAGTTTAGGCATAATGTTTAGGGTTGAGGGTCAAGGTTAAGTGTACAAGGTATAAGAATTAGGGTTTAGGATATTGGGTATAGGTTATAGGGTAGAGGGTTGAGGGTATAAGGTATAGGGTTAAGTGTTGAGAGTGTAGAGTTTATGGTTTAAGTATAGGGTTGAGGGTATAGATTTGAGGGATAATGTTTAGGGTTTAGGTTATAAGGTTGGGGATATAGGGTATAGGGATGAGGGTTGGGGGTGTAGGGTTTAGGGTTTAAGGTATAGGATTGAGGGTTGAGGGATAGTGTTTAAGTTTGAGGGTACAAAGTTAAGTGTATAGGGTTGAGGGTATTAGGTTTAGGATTGAGGGTTTAGGGTACAAGATTGAATGTAGAGTTGAGGGTTTAAGTTTATGGTTGAGGGATAATTTTTAGGGTTTAGATTATAAGGTTGAGGGTATAGGGTATAGGGATGGGGGTTGAGGGTGTAGGGTTTAGGGTATATGGATTATGATTTATGATATTTGGTATAGGGTTTGGGATATTAAGAGAGAGGGTGAAAGGGGGAGAGAGAGAGGGGGAGGAGGAGAGAGAGAGAGAGGTAATATGGAGAGAGAGAGAGAGAAGTAGATAGTGAAGGAGGAAGTGGAGAGATTGAGAGAGAGAGAGGGAGAGAGAGGTAGAGATGGATAGGTTAGATAGAGAGAAGTGGAGAGGGAAGGCAGGTGAGAGGAAGGAAGAGAGATGAAGGGAGAGATAGATAATATTAGAGAGGGAAGGAGGGAGGGAGAGAGAGAGAAGTGAGACCCCATTTCTTTGAGGCATAAACACATTAACAAGGTAGTTCTTGTTGTATGAAACATGCCTCAAAGAAATAATGTCTCACGTGAGACCTCATTTCTTTGAGGCATTTTTTCATACAATGAGCAATACCTTGTCAATGCTATCGCATTGACACATTGAAAAGTTAGTGAGCTTAGTGCTCATTGTATCAAAAATGCCTCAAATAAATAGTGTCTCACGGTGATGTACATCATCGTGAGAACTCAATTTATTTGAGGCATTTTTCCACACAATGAGCACTACCTTGTATTGATGCATTAACAAGGTAGTTCTCGTTGTATGAAAAAATGCCTCAAAGAAATGGGGTACATCATCGTGATACCCTATTTATTTGAGGCATTTTTTCATACAACAAGCACTACCTTGTCAATGTGTTAATGCATCAATGCGGTAGCATTGACAAGGTAGTGCTCATTGTACATCACCATGAGACCCCATTTCTTTGAGGCATTTTTTTCATACAAGCACTACCTTGTCAATGTATCAATGTAGTAGCATTGACAAGGTAGTGCTCGTTGTATGAAAAAATTCCTCAAAGAAATGGGGTCTCATGGTGATTTGACATATTGACAAGGTAGTGCTTGTTGTATGAAAAAATGCCTCAAATAAATGAGGTCTCATGGTGATGTTTTTTCATACAACAAGCACTACCTTGTCAATGCTACCGCATTGACGTATTGACAAGGTAGTGCTCATTGTATGAAAAAATGCATCAAATAAATGGAGTCTCACGGTGATGGTACACACCGTGAGACCCCATTTCTTTGAGGCATTTTTCATACAACGAGCACTACCTTTTCAATGCGTCAATGCATTATGAAAAAATGCATCAAGGAAGTGCTCATTGTATGAAAAAATGTCTCAAAGAAATGGGATCACCGTGAGGCCCCAAATTTCTTTGAGGCATTTTTTCATACAACGAGCACTTCCTTGTCAATGCTACCACATTGACACATTGACAAGGTAGTGCTCGTTGTATGAAAAAATTCCTCAAAGAAATGGGGTCTCACGGTGATACATACCCAGATTTCTTTGAGGAATTTTTTCATACAATGAGAACTTCCTTATCAATGCTACCACATTGACGCATTGACAAGGTAGTGCTCATTGTATGAAAAAATGCCTCAAAGAAATGGGGTCTCATGGTGATGTACCTCATTGTATGAAAAAATACCTCAAAGAAATGGGGTCTCACGGTGATGTACCTCGTTGTATGAAAAAATTCCTCAAAGAAATGGGGTCTCATGGTGATGTACATGCTACTGCATTGACGTATTGATAAGGTAGTGCTCATTGTATAAAAAAATGCCTCAAAGAAATGGGGTCTCACAGTGATGCTCGTTGTATGAAAATTGCCTCAAAGAAATGGGGTCTCATGGTGATGTGCATCACCGTGAGACCCTATTTCTTGGAGGCATTTTTTCATACAACAATCACTACCTTGTCAATTCTATCGCATTAACACATTGACACATTGACAAGGTAGTGAGCTTAGTGCTCATTGTATGAAAAAATTCCTTAAAGAAATGGGGTCTCACAGTGATGTACATCACCATGAGACCCCATTTATTTGAGGCATTTTTTCATACAACGAGCACTACCTTAAATCACCATGTACATCACCATGAGACCCCATTTTTTGGACCCATGTTTTAAAACAACCCACTAGGTTGGCAAGCTAGTGGGCCCACTAGCTTGCCAATTCAATAAATCTTTTAAGATAACTTGGATTGTTTAAAAAAATAGGTCCAATAAATGAGGTCCCCCGATGATGTAAATCATCGAGAGACCTAATTTCTTGGACCCATTTTTTCAAATAACCCACTAGGTTGCCAATTTCATCGAATATATTACAAAATAGTCATAAAGAAAAATAAATTGAATTAAATTACCTTCTTGTACAAGGTCTGAAACACAGTCATAGTCATCTAATGAAGAAAATTGATCATTGTTTTCAATTGTTTTTTCATATTCATCATGTGTTTGTGTAGGTGTCAACAATCTTTCCTTCTCACATGCTTCCCAATCACCTGAAATATAAAACTGACAAAATCATGCAAGCTCCCTTGTCCAGATAGTCCATGTGCTTGTATTCGAACTCTTATTAATGAATGCCATTTATTTGATCCACTAATTGTCTCACAATCAATTCTAGATAGAATTTTCTCTTCTTCAACTGACCAAAAGAATCATCAAATTTTAGAGTTCTTGCTTGATCAGGCTATAAATAATTTTGTATTGTACCAATCCACAATTGCATGTGCATCTTTAAATTTTAATCCATCCTCAAATTTCAATTGCTCTTTAGAAAGAATTTTTTTAACACATACACCAACTCCATCATGTTCTTCTTTACCATGTCTAGCTTCAAAAAAATCCACATATGTTGGACATTGTTTTCCTTGTGAACCCTACTTAACCAATAAAACATTCGAGCATTCTTGAGCTATCCCATACAATTATTTGACCATGTGAGATGTTTTATCATTTGGATTCCTCATTCTCTTAAATTTATATAAAATATATTGAAACAACATTGAACAAACTCTTATGAGTGTAATCGGTTATCACTCAAATAGAAATGGTACTCCCTCAAAAAATTTATATCATCCTCTATACTATCATTTGCATACCTATATGCAATATGAACAAATATAGCCACTTGCACTAAATTGTAATATTGTGATTGGATTTCTTCTTTTGGAGCAAGAGTATAGTTTTCTACAAAATCAACCACTAATTGTATAGTTCCAACTAGAAATGTGTTTCTACATGTGAAAAATTGTCCATCAAGCCATCAAGCATGTCAAGAGTGTTTCACATATTTTGGTACAATCTTACTCTTAAATTTTAATATGAATGCATGTACACTAATTTTTTCAATGACTAAATCACAATGCTTTCCAATTTTTCCATTCTTTATATCTTTTAACATCCACTAATTGTTGT
This sequence comes from Sequoiadendron giganteum, assembly GCA_007115665.2. NCBI lineage: Eukaryota > Viridiplantae > Streptophyta > Pinopsida > Cupressales > Cupressaceae > Sequoiadendron > Sequoiadendron giganteum. The sequence continues at coordinate 676,958,682 of CM021104.1, read as the reverse complement.
TCAAAATTATTTTTAATACTTCCATGCATACATACTCCTAAGAATGAAAGATTTCCACAACTAATGCATTGTCCAAAAATACATGAACTTAAAATAAAATAATTGCCCATTAGATCTTTCACAAAATAAACCTGCTATAAACTCCTTGATTTTTTAGGTGGAATATTAATAACACATTCATGCATAATCATGTTAGTATGTAAAGTACAATGTATATATCAAAAAACATTATATAATAATAACGAAATTGCACATGCATTTTATAATAATAAGAGATTCGTTGTTTATTAATTTTTACATACCAAGGTTTATATTTTTCAAATGATCTTTGTCTTATAGTAATATTTTCAAGTAACACTAAATCATCTAAAAAAATTCTAGATAAAATTCGGTTTGAGTTGTGTAGATAATAGGTGTTTTGCATGAAGATCACAAAGTTTGGACCCCACTCTTAATTTCAAAACATCTCTAGCATTAGATGATACCCTTGTATTGTCATGCCAATATTTTTCAACCAAAGATTTGATTTCAATATTTAATTTCATGTCAGACCTTGGGAGTTGACAACTAAAACTCCAACATTAGTTGATTGAATCATTTTCAATACTTTATCTTCTCTTTGTTGCTCTTACCAATGTTTTAGGATGTATGTTTAGAATTCCATTAATGTTTTTTCTAAAGAAGAGGTAAATGTTTTTGACCTGGAGTTATGAACCAGTGAATTCAGAAATGGGGGACCTCATCCCTAGTTTAAACATTCAACAATAACACCCTAGTGGGTTTTGAACCTTGATGGAAAGAACAACACCTTAACTTAACCATCACACCATGCCATTATTTTCTAGAATTCCACTAATGTTTCTTAACATTATTTTATCCAAATTTGTTTTATTCCCTATAGCAATTGTTATAGCTCATTAAGTTGCATTCTTATCTTTAGATCAACTCTTCTTTCCAATAGAATCAATCACACTAGCAATAGTAGATATAGCATGTTTAAGTGATTCATATTTTTTTTGGTTTCACAAAAATCCCTAACATTTTCATTACTTTTCTTATTTTTCACACTATCATCAATTGCATCATGAGTTGATATTGAAATGATAGTTTTTCGATAAAAAAATTGTTTGTATAATCTATTGGCATATGCTCTTATTTGTCTCCAAGAAATCTTACCGAGAAGATTATCCAAATATTACTTTTAATTTTCAAAAAGAATATTTTCATTTTCAACAACATAAGGATTTTTATTTTCAACAACAAAAGGATTTTCATTTTAACCAACACAAGGATTTTTATTTTCAACAATAAAAGGATTTTCATTTTGACCAACACAAGGGATTTAATTTTCAATATTCGTTTCTACAACTTGTCTAGGAATAGAATCAATCTCAACATTCGTATATCTAGCTTCTTATAAATCAACAATAGAAATATCATCTATAATCACATTTTTCATATCATTCAAAGGTGGATTTGAAGATGTACCTGTATTCATGCCTATTGCCACATTCTCCATATCATTGAAAGGTGGATTTGAAGGCATACGAGGATTAGTTTATATAATCATAGTATCTTCCACATTCAACTCTTGCAAATTTGCATCATCTACATCCATCCCATCCTCCATGGTCTCTTCAATATTTTTCTCTTCAATAGTCATGGAACCAGATGCTTCAATATTATTCATTTCTCAAATCCTCATTCTTCTATCTCTTTGTCGTTCAACATCCTTCTCTCTATTTTCTTCAATTTCTTCAAGGGTCATGACACTCCTTTCTTTCCTCTTTTGATGATGTTTTGATCCCACGATTACCAAATTTTGAATAATAAAAGTCATTTTTTATTCCTCCTCAAAATGACTAGATAATGAACACAACTCCACTCCAAAATTATCCCAATGGTTGACTCCTTCCAAAATTGAATATAAATTAAATGTAAAGAGCATGTAAAAAATAAGAATCAATAAAAATTGGGTAATATTTAATTAAATTCCTCACCTCACATATTTTGAAATAATTAGTAATTGAATTCCTTTTATCATGAATTAGGATTAGATTACTAGGAAAATTAGATATATTTACAATAATTAAATTCAAACACTTATAAACTATCAACAAAGCATTTCACTCACAATATATTATTCATTTCTAATTCAATATTTATAGATTTTTTTAAAACTACAAATCCAAATCATTTATAACACCAAATAGCAATATATTTATTATACAAATGGTGCTCAATAAGTCACCTATCAAATACAAGGAAACGACACTAAGGTGGCCACCAAAAATAATAATTATAACACTTGAATGATCTCCTAGCTCAATGACAAATTCACAAGTAGGTCCTATTCTACTGACCCATAAATCCTTCACCACTCAACCTTGAGTCCTCAAAATTGTCCCTTAATAAATCTCAAGTGCAATCTTTGAATGAAATCACCTAAATTTGAACTAGGTGTTACCATCTGCTAATCTAATAATGGAAATGAGGGGGTCTTTATCCTCTAATATTTAGCGATAGATGAATCAAATTTCATATATATTTCAAGGAATGAATTGATAAAGAAACCATACATCCTTTGGGAAAAGGCTTTGCTTATATAGCTTCCTTGAGAACCTAACCTTTTGTCCAAAAAGGAACCTTTTAGAAATCAAACGCCTCTTCCCATGCCACAATAGAGAATTAAATAAAAGATTATTTTAATTACAAAAGATCCCCGCTCTAGGTGCCCACTTTTTAGTGTATTTTATTACAAAGACCTCATTTTATACAATCTCTTGAAGTGATCACATTATGAAGACATAAAAAGTATAACACACTTAAAACTATAAAATCATTTCCCTAGTATTATTTTCCTAAGCTCATGGGACATGGGAAATGAGCTTATGGAGCATCATGAAAGTTTATTGAAAAAGGGGACATGACAATAAAGACCTAGATAGGGCTATTGGAAAGTCAAAAGAGAACATGTTCACTTAGGTAAACTTACAAAAATATGTTTGAGTGACCATAAAGAACAATCTTTAGTCATGCATATGCTCTTATGAGTGATTTTTTAGAACTAGATTCCTTTTAGTGTACCAATCAGGGAAAACTTTAGTAGAAAATCTTTGCCAATTGGCGAAGATTTGAAATCAGGACCTCCAAAAATGGCGAATAATACAAGTTAGAAAGGATGTTGAATCGCCAGGTTTTTACAAAAAAATAAATTTGTCTCAATTAATTCACCAATGCATTATTTTTTAAACGATGCGTCATTGGAATTGATTCACTAGTAGTTTATACTGTAATTATAAATATTAATTATATTCGCCATTAATTTTATATTCCTATAATTAATTTTTGGGAAATATTGCCACTAATAATAGTTTACCTTTTCATTTTAGGGATATTTTAGCCTTGAATAGGTTTTTTATTTATTGTCATCAATTAGCTTTTTAATGAAATGGATGCAAGTCAATTTCGTGACTTTATATGCACGTGCCTTTTAAAAAGGTTGTTGAGGCCCAAAATTTGATCTCCACCGTTCACTGTTGCCAATATTTCATGACATACGTCATCATCATTGTATCGGTGAGACATCCCTAAGTGTCCCACTGATGATGTTCACTCACGCCAATAAGGCTTCCATACTCCACCTAGGGTCCACCAAGGGACAGGTACACCACTTGTGTAATTCTGGAGAATCATGAAGGGAATCTACAATATTCATGCTAAGCTCTCAGAAAGACATCTGATCAAAGCTCTGTTTGATCTCCATCGTCCATTGTTGCTAATAGTTCATGACATACATCATCATCATTGTATCGACAGGACATCTCGAAGTATCCCACCGATGATGTTCACTCACGCTAATATTCACTCACGGAATGAACTTGCAGCCATCCAATTTAAAAGCTAATCGATGGTAAAATTTTCAAGTTTCATTTAGTCTTACTTTTCAACTAAGATTTTTTTAAAACACTCCATCCACAAGGGGGCTCTGCCCCCTTGACCCCGCCGGATGGCTACCGCCCCTGGGCCCCTACTTCAATATTTAAAAAAAAATTAAAAAATGGGGGAACTACACCGACCAACTATGCAAATTTTTGAAGGAGAGATTTGCCATTATAATTAATCGTTTTAGTGATTATTCACTAGGATTCGCCACTGTGATTTATTTTTTACCAAATATTCATTAAGATTCACTAGGATTTTGATTTTTTTTAAATAATGTGCATAAGATTCACCAGGGAAAATTACTATTTTTTTTCAAATAAAAGGAAAGATTCGCTAGGATTTTACACCTTCGCTGAGGGGGGGATTTCTTAAAGTTATCCCTAGTACCAATTATAGTGTGCAAAGTGAATGATAATCAAATAATGCTTTTGAATTTTGGTGTCCAAAATGAATACATTGCCCATGCCTTTAAATGCAATGACATAACAACACATCACTCAAATTTGTGTTTAGTTGGCCCAAGACATTAAGGTTAAAGATGAGAGTTGATTGAATTTGATTTTGGATGTGATGAATTTGTGACTATGACAACAAACTTGTCTTAGAATATATAAGAAATCAGATTAGTACATAAGTATTATAAACAAACAAATATGACAAATGTATAAAAATATATAAACACAAATGAAATAAATAATACGTAAATAAATTACATTAAAAATACTCAATTTCGTACAAAATTACAATATTTCTCAATTCAAAGCGCTTTCCTAATTTGACCTTTACACATTCATTCATTAATTTATTCCTTAAACTTTAATTGGGAAAATATATTTTATTTCTTTACAACCTTGAAACAAACCTATCATGCTTTCAAGAGTTTATCTTATTAAAAAGTAAAACCAATTTTCTAGAGCATGTTTTAAAGCTCTGAGAGCAGAATAAAACGTGCCTAGTAGGCCCTCTTGATTTCAAGAAACTGTGTGCTTTCCGAGAAAAAGAGAAATGGCCTTCCTCACGCTCATGTAATAGCTCTACTAGTCAAAATTGACTGCCCGACATAAGAAATGGCTGACCATGGGCGACAAGGATGTCCATGTGACTGTAATTTTTAATTAATTGAAATATAAAATTCAACTATATTTTAGAATATAAATTAATTAATAATTACGAGCACAATGGGCCTCCCGAGTCTTTTGGAATCTAGTGTTTAGTTGACAGCCCATTAAAATGGAATAATGTTTCTGCCTCTACTGACAATTGCTCGACGACAGAGGACAGAGCATCGAACGTGACTTGTCATCACTTTCCAGAGTAGTTGGTATGCACAGACCTGCCCCACGTCTCAGACTGGTCTATAGTTGGAATATGCCTTGAAATTCCATGAGTTGCTGCACATCGGCAGTCCTCCCCTAAGTATTGTCATTCTAAGAGAAAATGAAGATGGGTTTAGAAGGATTCATGGTGCTGCTGTTAGTACTGTATTGGGCTGTCCTAAATGCCGCAGTCGAATGTCCAATTAACTTCGACTATGTTACTCAAATGTCATGGAATACATCTTCCTGTCGATCTATTCAAACTACCAACGATCTGAGTAATTGTGGCATGGCTTTGAGAAGCGTGTTGGGTGTAGGCCTTGCTCAATACCTGCGAGATGAATCGGCATTTCAACTCCCGGACAATGCCTCTGCAGCTGCCTGCCTAACCAGATACCAACAAAAGCTAACAGTTCTGGGCCTTCAATCTAACTTGGTTCAACTCTGTTTCAACGACACATCTGAATTTGTCTCGAATCCAGGCTCCTGTGCTGGTATACAGACCAAGAAAGATTGGATTGACAAACTAGGAATAACTGCAATTGACAAGGTCTGTAAAGGTGATGTCTCTGCAATTTCTGCCTGCCATATATGCCATGATAGTGGAGAAGTGGTTCACAGACAATTGCTGGGCATGATAAAAGAGCCTACAGAGGAAATAAGCACCCAATGTTACTATTTTGTGTGCCTGTATGCTATTGGCGTGGTTAATGAATTTGGACCTAAGAGTAAAAAAGCTGCTGAGTGTATCCTCCGCTTGCCCTTGAAGCACACAAATCCCACACCTCACAGGCAAATCGCGTTATATGGTTGTATGGGCGTTGTAATAGGCATCCTTGTGCTCTGTAGCTTCGGCCTGTGTTACTACTGGTGGGTGAAGATTAAACGCAAAGCGAAGCACAGGCAATTCGTGGAGATGAGCAGAAGCGCTTTGAAGGGCTCCGTGAAGCCCAACACGGGCGCAGTCTGGTTTAAAATACAACAGATCACGGGCGCCACGGACAATTTCAGCGCCGCCAATGTCATCGGCGAGGGCGGTTTCGGGACAGTGTACAGGGGAACTCTTTCCGACGGTCAGCAGATCGCCGTGAAAAGAATCAGAAACTGCACTTCGGAAGGCGATTCGGAATTTATAAACGAGGTGGAGATAATAAATAGCATCAGGCACCGGAATCTGGTGGTTCTGAGAGGTTTCTGTGTCGCCAGCGATGACACAGACGGACGCCAGCGGTTCCTGATATATGACTACCTGGCTAATGGCAGCCTCGATGAACATATTTTCGGAGGGGAGAATAAGAACAAGAGGAGATTAGAGTGGGAGCAGCGGAAAACCATAGCAATCGGCACAGCTAAGGGGTTGTGCTATCTGCATTTCGGTGTTCAGCCCGCGATATATCACAGAGACATCAAAGCCACTAACATTCTTCTGGATGATGAAATGAACGCCTGCGTGGCGGATTTTGGACTGGCTCGGATGACCACCGAAGGGCAATCACACCTCACCACACGAATAGCGGGTACTCATGGGTACTTGGCCCCTGAATATGCTCTGTATGGTCAGCTTACAGACCGAAGCGATGTCTACAGTTTTGGGGTTGTTCTGTTGGAGATCATGAGCGGAAGAAACGCACTCAACACATCTGTGGAGTCTACGTCTGATTACCTTATCACCGATTGGGCATGGAAGCTTGTGAAGGCAGGCAAAACGATTGAGGTCGTAGACAGCAGAATCCGTAAGGAGGGGCCTGCGGATACAATGGAGAGATTCGTTTTAGTGGGTATTCTGTGCGCTCATGTTATGGTGGCATTCAGACCGAGCATGGCGGAGGCTTTGAAGATGTTGGAGGGAGAGGCCGACATTCCAGACATTCCTGACAGGCCTTTGCCTCTTCTCAATCAGGGAGGTTTTGATGATGAATACTATGACTCCTCCGTCTTTTCGAATTCACAGTCTATGTAAAAAGAAAAAAAAATTCCCTCGTGAGTGTGATCTTAATGTTAGATGCACAAAAGAACTTCCAACACAATCAATAATGAATTGTAAAAGTTCAAAATAGTAATTTTGAAGTTTTTTTCAAATCTTAATTTAAATTATTGAATAAATAAGATGATGTTCAAGAATAATAATATTAAATAAGTTTTGAAATCTTATTTATGAAAAAAACATATTAGAAATATAATAGTGTTCTTCATGTTTTCTTTTGTTAAATAAATAAGTGTTAATAGATTGCATAATATAAAAATTAGATTTTGTAGAATGTTTAATGTTAAATTTTTTTTAATTTTAACATATATTTTATATTCATTCTTTTTGAAAAATATAATTTTAATAATAAAGATGGATGAAAATAATACATGAAGAAAATATCAAGTAATAATTTTGTAATATCAGTATTATAGCTTTTTTTATTAATATATAAGATATTTTGTGTGTATTTTATTTGTATATATGCATCTTTTATATTAGAAACAACATATTTAAAGATGAATCTAGCAAAGATTTAATATTCAATTTAAAACACAACATAATTTATTAAAACATGGTACATACATATTTCATCAAATTTGTATTTTGAGTTTGTGTTTGTTTTCAAAGATTCATTTGTTTAAGAACATAATGCACACTTCTTCCCTTAAATTGGCATTAGAGCTTGGTGGGCTTAGCAAGTGAGATTTTGATGTTGGTTGGTTCAACAAAGCCTAGTTTTGATCAAAGGTAAAAAATAGGTTTTGAAGGGGCCCTGGAACCCTTTACAAACGAGCACAACTGATAAAAAAGGAAAACAACACTACGTAGCAATCAACCCAACAAAAGCAAACCATTAGCCAAAAAATAGTCAAAAAGAAGCCAGCCAAATGCACCACATTTTCTTCAGGGTTTCAACAACTTCCATTTTTGTATCAACCATTTTTTGCATGTCATCCCTTGTATCAGAAACCTCCTTTCCAGAAGCCCCAACCTTAGCTTTCATTCTATTTCTCATTTTGGCCCCATGCCCACCTGTTTTCACCTCCTCAATCAAAACTTTACTTTTAATCAGTATCCATCTCACCAACACCGCCACATCCAACACTTTATCCCCAACAACAGAAACAACAACAAGCCCAAACTCTTTTCTCTTTTTAGCAGTGATCAGAGGAGAAATCAACATGGAAAAATCCGAAGTGCCAACAAGTTTAAACACCTCACCACTTTCCTCATAGCAAAATCCGGAGTACCCATAATCCCAGTAGCCTCACCACTCTTCATCAACATTTTCCCAATCTTATTCACTTTATCCTCAAGGGATAAAATTTTGACTTCTAAATTTTGCTTCAAATTAATGGTTTCCTTAGCCACAGTACTAGCCACAATGTTCAACGATTCCATTAAATTGTCAATTTGGCTTTGGATAGCAAGGTCCTCAGCCTTACTCACCACACCTCTTATCCTAACATTAATCCAATTAATTTCATGAAAAAACCATTTAAAAAATTTAAACTACATATTTGTAGTAACACGGGCCGAGCCCAACACATCAAACAAATCTTCCCTATCAAAATTTTCAACCCTATCCTCCACAGCATCCTCCTCATCAGCAGAACTATCCAAAATATTTTCAACCTCAATGTCCTTACCTTTATCCACTGGAGCAAGAGACTTCAACTTGCGGATGGAACATGCAAGATCCTCCACCATGGTCTTCCTTTTTAGCTCCATATCCCTCTCTACTTTGTTAGAGCCCCCAATATGACCACCACCCATAGAACCATCCTTCCCCTGCACAAACCCAGTATCAACAATCGGGGAGGTCTCACCATAGACACCACTAGCAAGAGAGAGCGGGAAACTCTTCTCCAGAATTTGACTAGCACATCTCAGCTCCCTACTCTTACGGCTTCCCACCTCAGGATCCTTGGCATGTTTAGGAGGAGGAGATGAAGCTTTCCCATACAGGTTAGTCTTATCCTTGGCATCCATAGGACGATCCTCAACAACCACATCATCGCTACACATAGTGTAGCCCCCTTTGTCAACAAGCTTTCAAACCCCTGTTTTTCCCAGAATAGGGGAAGAGGGACCCACCTCAAGGGAGGTATAGGAATCCAAAATGTAGTCAACATCATCATATTTTTCAGATTCTGACTCCTTATTCAAAATAATCCTTCTTCTCTTGGCCCGCTTGCTAACCCTTTCTTCACCCGACTCTGTCTCATAACCCTCACGGGCTTTTCTAACAACATCCTTCGAAGACACTAGAGATTTGTGCACCTCGTGCACTTTCACATACTCATAAATCAAAAGAATTAACCCAACATGTAGAACCAAAATCCTAGGGTTTTTCATGTGCTCCTTAATCCCAGTACCCAATGACATCAACAGATAACAAGGAAAAGATACTAATTTATTATGCCTAAAATGATTCAACAAAAGAAAATGGTAGTTGTTGATGGTCGTGTACCTTCCCTCCAAGGTAACATACCTCATGACTTCTTCTGCCAAGTTGCACCAGAGTGCTTTCAAAGAGCTCCTATACTAGCCACCACTTTTAACCTTCTTGAGATTCGTCGCCTCGTTATCCTTCAAGAAAATCGACATCGCATCTTGTGAATATTTCTTATCCCTAAAGACCTTCATCCCATGTATGGCCAAACCAATAATTTGAGCAATAAATTCTTCATCAACCACAATCTCTCTGCCACCCAAGTTTAGGATCTGATCATTCCAACCTTTAGCCAACATCTCATAAAACTTCACATTGAAACCATGCAGTCTTTCTATATAGGCAATAAGACCACCTTTCTCAAGGATCTCCCATACCTTAGTCTTTTGCTTAACAGTGTCGCATGACTTGGGCTCGACATGATTCTTGTCCCCACCCATCTCGGAATTCAACTCCACACACAACCAAAAACACTTGAAAATGATACACACCCCACCCAAGCCGTAAATATAAAAAGGAAACCTCCAGAAACTTTGGCTATAGGCACCTAGAATCCGTGTGAAACCCACTAGAGGACAAAATGGTAATAATAAAGCGTAGCTCCAAACCAAATGAAATCCATCCTTAGTAATCAAAACTTTATCACCCTCATTCAAATCTTTCATCCACATGGTAAGGGGCATAAATCCCACCATGCTAGCAAGGATCCAACAAATATCAACTCTCATTAATGATAATAGCCATTGCCTCAAAAGGAATGGAATCATTAAAATTCCATACCTTTTGTTCCTTAACTCCAAGGTTAGCAAAGAAATCGACTAACTTATTTCCCTCCCTCAAAATATGGGAAATATAAACATTATCAAAAGAATTCATGATATCAATAGAATCTTTAATCAAGGCTTCAATAGTCCACGAAGGGGGAGAGACCGCTTTCAGATTATTAATAATATTTAGGGAATCACCCTCCACCCAAACTTTCTTATATCCTTGGTGTTGAGCCAATTTAAGACCATGGTAGACTGCAGCCGCCTCCACAAAATGGTTTATCTGGGTTCCCAAAGGGAGTGCCACAACAAAGACAAGCCTACCATTAGAATTTCTAATCACTCCCCCACATCCTGTAGGTCCTGGATTTCGTTTAATCACCCCATCAAAATTCACCTTAACCCAACCAGTCGGAGGCGCTTTCCAAGTAACATTCTCTCTTGAAAATTTCCCTTTACAAACTAGAAGAGAAATATCACAAGGCAACTTCCACTTTTGAGCAACGGAGATTTCATAAGGACTAAGATTAATCCTGTCACCAGCATAAAAGGACACTCTAGAAAGAAATTTCTCCTTAATTCCTGCACAAATCCTAAGAGCCACAACCACAGCCAAGAGGGAAATACTCCTAAAGATTCTATTGTTTCGATCCAACCACACTCCCCAAACCAGATGAGGTAGAGTAAGAGCCCACAAAATCTACAAAGTCCGATGAGCTGTAGGAGCTAGCCATTGGAACCAAAGATCTTTAAGAGAGTCAGGAAAAACCTAGCAAAAGTTCCAAAGAGAGAGCACATGCTTCCAAATCTCACCAACAAATCTATAGCCAATCAACAAATGACAAGTATTTTCCACTTCCTCCTCACAGAGAAAGCATCTATTGGGCATAACAAAACCTCTTTTAATCAAATAATTATCAATAGATAAAATTTTGTTTTGACAAAAAATCCAAAAGAAAATATTAATCTTAGGATTCAATCTAGAGAACCAAAGAGAAGCCTAGAAAGGCGGTAGACAAATAGCAATTTCATTGAGATGAAAAGTTGAAGCAACAAAGAAGTTACCCGAAGAAGAAGGCTTCCAAAAAAATCTATCATGAGAAGGAGAAGAGGGGATATGAACCACAAAAAGAGCCTTATAAATAAACACTAGATCGGGGTCCACCTCAAGAAAATTCCGCCAATAGCCTCCAACAATATTATCAGCAACAAATCTTCCCACCTAACGAACACAAAGATCCATGAAAGGGAAAGCCCAAGCTTCATCCTTAAGAGGCCGATTCCCAAACCAATTATCTTCCCAAAATAGAATACTCCTCCCATTCCCCAACTACCAATGAAGTCCCTTGGCTACAAGCCTTCGAGCCTTCAACATAGCATTCCACAACACAACCATTCAGGGGATTAAAATCATTAGAGAAAACATCTCTAATCCCAGCAACACCATGTAGATATTTGCTCCAAGCAATTTTCGCCCACTCACTTTTCACCTACAAAAGATTCCACAACTATTTACCTAGGAGAGCAATGTTAAAAGTATGAGTTTTATGAATTCCCAGTCCCTAGCGTTTTTAGGATAGCACACATCATACCAAGCAACCAAATGGGTACGTTTTTTTTATCTTCAACACCATTCTAGAGGAAATTATTCTAAATTCCTTCAAGGACATCCAAAAATTTCCTCAGCATATAAAATAGACTAAGAGCATAGATATGGATATTTTGAAAGGTGGACTTGATCAACTAAACTTTACCAGCTTGGCTAAGAAAAGCCCCCTTCTAGCCAACCAGCTTGGAATAAAACTTATCAATTTACCCCCTCCATAAAGAATCAGGAGCCTTAGAGCATAAGGGAAGACCCAAGTAAGAAGCGGGAAGCTCACCAATTTGACAAGTTGCAAGATTCTAGCAATCTTAATCTATCTATGAACCAGAGTGTTGAAAAAGAAAATCAAGCTCTTTTGGAAACTAATCTTCTGCCCAGACATCACCTCATACATCTGTAGAATCCTTTTAATATCCCTAGCTTCCTTAAACGAATCCTGCCCAAGCAAAATAGAATAACCCAGAAATTGTTGATGAGAACAAACCAAGTTAGCAAAAGAGGGGGAAAGACCATTTAAAAGGCCAAAACTAACAGATCTTTGAATCAGGCGTCCCAAGGACTCAACCATAATAATAAAAAAGAAGGGAGAGATAGGATCCCCTTGCCTCAACCCCCTAGAAAAATCAAAGAGGGGAGAAGGGGACCCATTGATGAGCACCAAAAACCGAGGAGTCGAAACAAGTTGATGCACCAAAACCACCACCTTCTCCCCAAAACCAAAGGATAGGAGGATCTTAGATAAAAATCCCTAGTCCACTCTATCATAAGCCTTGAGAAAATCTAGCATGAGGACAAAACCAACTTACTTATTCACCGAGAGAGAGTGGATATTCTCATGAACAATGAGAATAGAATCCAGAATTTGCCTCCCAGCCACAAAACCATTCTGCTGAGGGGAGATAATCATAGGCAAAAACAATTGCAGCCTCAAAGCCAAAACCTTAGAGAAAATCTTATAGATCGAGTTGTAAAGACTAATAGGATAAAAATCCTCAAAAGAAGTAGCACCAGGAGTTTTAGGAATCAAAACAATAAATGATGAATTCAACTCCTTTAATAGAGAACCCATTCTAAAGAACTCCTTAGTAGTCGCAACCACATCTTTTGCCATAATTTCCCGAAAACACTGAAAAAAGAACATAGGGAACCCATCAGGACCCGAAGCCTTATTATCTTCAAAGGTTAAGATAGCACACCGAATCTCCTACCCCAAAGGAATACAAACTAAATTCCTATTGAGATCCAAATCCACCAGCTTCAAAATATCCCTCAAAATGTCCTCTTGACAAGCCATATCCAGCTCACCCTCCGACAAAAGAAACTGAGAAGAATAAGAGGCAACAAAATTTTGCAGCTCAACACCCTTCTCGAGAACCTAATTATTAAAGTTAATCTCATTAATTCTATTAGAGGCCCAATGTTTAAGTGTAGAGATATGAAAAAACTTAGTATTTTTGTCATCACTCTTTAGCCACATGATCCTCAATCTCTTCTTCCAATATTCTTCCTCCTTCGCCACAATGTTATGCAACTTGGACAACATGACATTCTCCCTCAGCATCACATCTCGATCATATCAAGAGGCTTGAATAACTTAGTAGACTGTAAGAAGCTCCTTAGAAACCTCATCTTTCTCTACAAAAATATGACCAAAGGATGAACGATTCCATTTTCTAACATTAAACTTTTAACACTAGCTAATTTTTTAACCACTTTGTACATAACTGACCCATCCACATTAATATTCCACCAATCCTTAATTATATTTCCCAAATCAGGACGGTGGGTTCACATCTTATCAAATCTAAAAGGGAATTTCTTCTTACCCCCCAACAAATCCATAGATAGAGCCAGAGGAAAGTGATTTGATCCCAATTGAGTAAGAGCAAAAAGGGAGCAAGCATAATGGCACAACCACTCAGGGGTTAATAGATCCTGATCCAACTTAACCTGAATAAGAGCATTACTCGCATGCCAATTTGACTAGGTATAGGAGGCCCCCTTCAAGTCTAAATCCAAGACAGTCGATTCATTAATGAACTGCATAAGATCAGACCTGCTATCATCCACATTCTGCGATCCACCCATCTTATCAATATCATGCAAAGGATTATTAAAGTCATCAATGACCGACCAATTACCTATATTATGAGAATCTTTAAAAGAAGTAAGATTCTCCCACAACTTTTTTCTAGCACTTTTATAATTGGGAGCATAAATATTAGACAAAGTCTAAGAAAACTTATCATGAATGTGAAAGAGAGAAGTCACCACATGGTTACTATCACTAAAAACCTCCACCCCTCTAATCACCCGAAGATTTCATAAATTCACAATACAACCAAAAGCACCAACTACTTCAAAACAATGCATACCACAGTCCTTGAACAACTTCATTTTCAACCTAGAAAGTTTCTCCAAACCCATTTTAGTTTCCTGTATTAAGACAATATTGGGACGATGATCTCTAACCACATTTGCTAGCAGATCATGCTTATGAGGTTGATTCAGGTCCCTCATGTTCCACAATATAATCTTCATTGGAATTTAAAAGTGGTGCTCTTAGAGCACATATCTAGTAGAGTTCTTTGCATACCATTAGCTATTTCCATCTGACTTTCCTTTTCCTAAACCACATTAGAAGGAGGTCGGCCTCTACCACGCAACTTAGACCCACAATCAGTCCTCTGCTTATTTCTAGTCACCAAACCAGGCTAGAGAGAGTGTTTCTTCCTATTACACCTACAAGCCTAAATATAAGGCATATTATCCACCTCTTCCAACTCTTTAAAATCCTTGACCTCAAGCTTCAACACCACTCCCACAGTTTTCAACACCCCACTATGAAGATCTCCCCCCCAGGAGGAGAACTAGATTTCACACAAATCCAGGAAGTATTTTCCTCCAGCACCTCAATCATTTCCACATTATTTGTCAGGGACAGGCACTTCTCACCCTGCACCGGACCCAAATCCTCTTGCAAAGGAAGAGAATCCACCTTAACATCAATAAGAGGAACCTCACCAACCTCCAAGGAAGGCACATCATCTAACACCACCTCCGTAACTAGAGGTGGACCAGAATCCACCTTTAGAGCCAAAGGTTTCTCAACCTCCCACCATTGCTTAGTCATTTGCTTTGGAACTTTAAGAGGGTGTTTCTTCACCAAGTGGCCAATTTTTTTATAGTGAAAGTAGGCAAAGGGGTTCGAATCAAACTCAACCAACTGCTCCCACACCACAAGTTTAGAGTTAATATTAACCATTGAAGGCAAATCAACAAATTGCTCCACATTCACACAAAACTTGGCCGCTTCCTAGAGGCAGTCATTTGGTCAATTGACAGCAAGCACCCAAAGGAACTAGCAATCCCCTTTAATACCTCCTCATCCCAAAATTCCAATGGGAGGCCAGACAACCTTACTCAAACTGGAGTAGTCGAGAAAGAGCACGAACTCATATTGAAACCAGGTTCCCATTTCTTCAAAAGCAAACAGGGCTTCCCTAGGAACCACGAGCCACCCGTTAATGCCAACACCATATCATCCTCATAGTTAAAAGAGAAAGAGAAGAAAACTTTGGCCACTGCCACCACATCAACTTGTCCTTTAGGTTTCCAACGGTTAGCAGTAAACTTGTGAACCAACTCTATATGAGATCGAGGACCAACAATTTACCCAGCAGTGTCATATCCATATTAGATATTCATTTATCAACAATACAATCTGGAACAGACATAGAGAACTCACCATTCTTTTTATCCACCACAAATACACCGGGGGGAAAGAAATTTTCCCTTTGGTCTTACAGCCAAAAAAAATTGACCATATGATGGAAGAGTTCGAAGACTTAGACTTATTAAGCCCACAAACCTCCAACATAGGAGTCCCATCACAACTGACCGAGGACAGGCCATTACCTGAATTTTTAGACCCAGGTACCTCCTTTTCAGGGCCTGACGTTGGGGAGTGTGTCAGATACACAATCTTCAAAGCCACAACATCTCCAAAAAAAACATTATCCACAATGGGGGACCCACTTAGCTTACCTATAGCAAGGGCCCCACCTGACATCACCCTCTCATCAACACCTCAACCGCCATTATCGCCTATTGCATCTTCCTGATCTCTCACCTTTTCCGAATTTGAAACCTCATCACTACCACCACCACTAAAGGACCTTCACATAATTTTCAATAAATTTCAACAAAGCCTAGTTATTTGAGTTGTTGTTTATTAATATTAGTCTATCTTGTGAGTCAGGAATTGAAGATTCTCGAACAAAAGAAGGAATAGTCTCTTGGAAGATTTGAACAAATTGCTAGCAACAATAACTTATGGCCACAAATCTTACTTTATGATAGGAAAAAAATGGTTATTAGAATAAAAAGATGAATACAATATTTCTCTCTCAAAGAACTTTGTTGGTTTGTAGAAAATGGGTTCTCAAAAACCTACTAATGAAAAAAAATGCAATGCTTTAACTCAAACACAAATTGACTTGTTCAAGGAAAGTAAGTACGTGCTAAAGTGTTGTATTTTATACAAATTATAGCAGTGTATTCTTCCATGAGTTTTCATAGAACAAAGTCAAAAAAGCATGGGAAACTCTTTAGAACAATTACAATGATAGGCAAGGTAAAATTATGAAATTTTTCATTACCAAGAAGAGAGTTTAGGGTGAAAGTTTAAAGCTACATCCTACTTCAAGTCAACTCATTATCACAACTAAATTTAAGTATTTCCAACTAAAAAATATTTTTAGTAAAAAATATGGTCTAGTTAGATTCATTCCACGTAAATTAGATCTCAAACATAGTTTTTCCATCTAGAAGTGTCCACTAGATACACATGTAACAACATTAAAAAGTCAATTTACCAAAAAAGTGAGATTTAAAAAAAAAAATTCTCACAACTACTTTTGTAGATAACATTGTAAATAAATCTAAAAGTATTATTTTGTAAATATAATTATATTTTTTAAATATATTTATTTGATATTTTAATTAGTGTTCCTAGTTTTTTATTTTATTTTTACTAAAAGTAGGTCACACAAAAATGTGATGCACTAGAGGAGAGATTCTAAGTTGAGATAATATGATTTGTTTAGCCTACATAAATAGTTAAGACAAAAAGTGGAGTCCCATAAATAAAAACATGTTTTCAATGCATTACTTTCAAAATTTATTTAAATAAATATATTTATGAAAATATAAAAAAATTAATTGATGCACTAAAGCTTCAAGTTATGAATATGAAGGGGCATTGGGCCTAGCTCTATTGGCTAAAGCATCATGTTATGGGCAAGAGGTCACAAGGTCTAGTCTCCCCACCGTCCCCATGGTATTGGAGGGCATGCCATACTAGCATCACCAGTCACATGATAAAAATTTATCAGGTGCACCGCAGTTTATAGGGGGATGGATGCCCAAAAAAAGGAGTCCCACTTAACTTCATTTTTTAACATTTTATCAACAACTAAATCATAGTGTCAACTTTATTAAATACTGAATTCAAATATATTTCATAAATTTATAGATAAAAATATAGAATGAACTAAAATATTGGCATTTCATTAGTTTATATCATTTCAAAATTTAAAACATATATGTCAATTTCTAATAATTCAAGTTAAAATTTTAACCGATGTTGACCATTTCTTTTTAAAAGTGGGAAAGAATTTAAACATTCACCCCTTGAAAATTTGTAAGTAGAAGACTATGAATTAAAAGTTTACATATGAGGGACATCATATTCAAATATGTTTAGTAGTGGCTCATTAGTCTTTCCAAGAGGACATAAGCATAATTCATAGCACATAATGCAACATGAAACACACAAACCTATGTGGACAAGGCGGGTCCAATAATCTCATGATCCACTACAACCATCAATTTAATGTGGTTATGCTAGCTAAAAAGTCTATGTAATCAAAATCTCAGCCAAGGAGTGTATGACAAATAGGCTCTAATGTGTTTTATCTACAATAATTAATAGGTGTTAAATTGGAGGCGGAGAAGGGATATGAGGAGGGGGAACAAATGGACCTTGCATCTATTGCACTACCCCAAGTTTGTCTTAAATCATTATTTTACTTACTCCCTACAATTTCTAAAATCAAAATAGTTCACATGGTAGCCTAATATAAACTTCGCATATAGTTTACAAATAGAATATAAAGGTACATCAAGATTGTTTTTGTGTGCTTTATCAATAACCATTCATCAACAATCCCAATATTTATTAGTGATACCCTTATGTGTGCACCATTTAATTGAAAATGTAGGCTTAAGTACATCAACATGCAATATAATTTTAGGGTTGAATTTTTTTTCACTAACATGGCTTTGGTAATATCTATATATTTCACTTGGTCATATAATAAGCTAGTAGACTACTCTACGGTCCTCTTAGCTTCTCATCATTTTTAAAATAACTCATGTTGGTTTGTGAGGATTTGAACATGGATTAAAATTCCCTCTAAGGTGGATTTCACTTAAGTCAATTAATGATGGTGATTATAAATTTATATAATTGTATTTTATATTTTAATATTATTTTCAATTTATTCTTGAAGTTTTGGAGGGTTCATTAAAAGAGGGTTTGAGTTTTTGAGATTTCCCATCCATATTGCCTATTTAAAATTTAAAGCTCACAAATTTAGGATTTGAAACAACACATTATTAAACTATATATAATTCAATGTAAACATCAGAACACAATGAAAATTACTAAATCTCATTCAAATTTGAGTTCAAAACTAGTGCTTTAAATAAAAAATTGAAAACCCTAAATCACATAGATAGTTTTGATTTAGTTTTAAAAAAAAACTAAAAAATAAAATTTCAAAAAATTACTTGTAGATATTTCTTGATCCTACTTGAGAATTTTTTGCGAAATGAAATATTTTACGTCTATTCCACCCTATTCGATATCTATTATTATTTTTCATTTTTCCCAACACTTTATTTTTTGATAAACCTATGGTCTACAACATATAAAACATTTTAGAAGAATTGGGAATTACAAAATAGATATCCATTTTGTTATAATGGATATCCATTAGTAACAAATATCCATTGCTAACTTGGGTATCCATTTTAGTTTGGTTACCGAATCAAAATTAATTTTCTATTCAACCCATACAAAAATTAAAATATCTATTTTGGAATTTTGGCTAAGAAAACACATTTTTTGTCTATTGCTAAACTATTTGGCCCATGATGATCCTATGCTCACCCATTTCTTTATTCATTCAAGCATTTGAGAATTCAAAACCTTGGGTGAGGAGATTAATGGATGGAAACTCATTGGTTTCAAGAGTCAAATTATGAAAACCATTTAATTCAAGTGGAAAATCTCTTTTAGAGATTGTGTTTGTGCTTTATAGAGTTATAGTTTTCAACTAGTTTATAGTTTATGTGTTTTACAAAATTTGGTTGAAGTAGAGAAAACTTAGTTTCAAATTTTTTAATTGTTTCTTTTGTTTTACTTTTTGTTGATTGCATCCATCTAGAACATCTATTTTAACTTTGGGGATTTATTAAAAAACGAGTGCAAATTACAAAATTCGGTGAGAAGCTTTCAGGATTTTAGTCTAAATATTTTGGATTTAAAAAAAATTATTGTTTGATAAAGAGATATAAAGTGATAGAGAGATAGAAAGATGGTAGGAGGTAGAGAGATGGTAGGAGGTAGAGAGGGGAGGGAGGTAGAGAGGCGAGAGAGGGAGGGGGAAGAAGGTAAAGGGGTGAGAGATAGATTGAGGGTAGGAGGTAGGGAGGGGAGTGAGATATAGAGGGCATAAAGATAAAGAAGGTGAGGCGGATTCATTTTTTCTTAAAAATAATGTAAGCATGTTATAACATGTTCGTATTATTGAAAGCTAAGACAAAAAATAATGCAAGTGTATTATAGCATGCTCACATTATTGTTTGCCTTGGTAATTTCCAACTCTTAGGTTTGGATTTTCCTTGGGCTTCTAACCCAAAGGGTTGGACTAACATTTCAATAACCAAAGATGTATTTTAGAAAAAATATTAAAAATGACACAATCTCAAGTGTGCTCTCCATCAAGTTTGCATGTGTTTCAATATCAAATCAAAAAAATGATGTAGTAACATTGAGCTCTTTGTTAGCTTTCTAACCATGTAATATTTTCAATGTTTTGAATATGTTAAGGTTTGATCTTTAATTATTTTCCTAGTGTCTCCATTTTTTATCAAAGACCTATGTATAGTATTTTTGGGTTTCATTTTTTAATTTTTTGTTGAAATTTTAAATAAATTATATTTTTAGAAACTAGACTCTATTCTACACATAGTAAAAAATATATTTTTGATTTGTTTCTTATAAAATTTAGGGGGAGCATGCTCAATTTTTTTGTGTTTCAAGATGTGTCCTCTTTGAAAATTGGTAAAAAAATCAATTATTTAATAAAAAATTAGCAAAAAAATCAAGCATAAACTACACGATATTTGTTTATTTCTCACATAAGTGATTTTTTAAATACTAAAAAAAAGAACATTTTATAAGAAGCACGCCAAACACTATGTTATTTTTTTAACAAAAGCAAGAGCACTTGTGTGCTTCCCCTTTTGGAACCCCTTAATCTTCATCATTTCTAAAAATATAGTAGCTTAGAAAGTAGATCGAGGTACTACAAATCATGTTCTTGTTATGTTTTCTAATTATGAGTGTAGCTATCTTCAATTTCTCATCTAAGATCAATCTTTCCTAATTTCAAAACAAAAAGAGTGGCCACTTAAGACCCCCTTTGGTCCCCCATCTCCTTGCACATACCCATGGACAATAGAATTGCAAACCTCATTTATGCACTTACAACTCATTGTCTAAAGTAATAACATCTTACAAAAGAAATACACATATATAGTATATGGTAAACTAGTATAATGCTTAGAAGAATATGTGATTTTCTTTTGTTAATCTTCTATTGTAGTGCCCCTCAGTTGGCCTTCTATTTTTGTCAGTTACTTGATATATTTAGACATTATGATACATTGCTTGATTTTGGACTCATTACTATGATGATAGTTGATATTGTTTTATCACTGATGTTTATGCTTATACCATGCTTAGTAGATCAGTTTAATTGATAGAGTGGGTTATTATTGCTATGAGCATTATGTGATTATCGGATGTATGTTCTTACCATGTTATTAGTATTTGATCATTGTGCATTGATGTATTTTGGTGAAGGGGAACAGTGTTGCATCTCTCGCTTGTGAGTGCCCTGTGACACTGTGATTTTCCCTTCACAGTGTGTTTGACTATTTGTCTATGTACATGTTCGACCATGTGGTTTGTTGTAGGTTGCATGTACCAAGCATCAACTCCACCTGAATTGTCAGGTTTGAGTGTGCCTTATAACCAATGGAGATAGTTGATTTGGAGATAGCATTGAGTTCCCCTATGTTGAGCCATCATCCTTAACGAGGATGAGTATTCGTTTACCATTCCCTATTATGTGGTTAGTTCGAGTTATTTTGTCGATGTTGTTGTCGTTTTGCTTTGCACGTCTAATTTTTATGTCTTCTAATTTTTAATGTAACTATAGATTGTTCTTGTTATGTCTTCTAATTTTTAGTGTAACTATCTTCAATTTCTCATCTCAACTCAATCTTTCATGTTTTTTTACAAAAAGATGGTCATTTAAGACCCTTTTTGGTCCCCCATCTCTTTGCACATACCCATAGACAATAGAATTGTAAACCTCATATATGCACTTACAACACATTGTTTGAAGTAATAACATCCTACAAAAGAAATAGGTAGATAAAGTATATGATAAACTAGTACAATGCTTAGAAGAATATGCAATCTTTTGTTAATCTTCTACTACTACCTCCTCTTCTTAAGATGATGCCACTAGAAAAATATAGAACAAAAGAGAAAACAAACAACAAAATACATAAAAAAAAATTGGTAATGGATTCTAGTGGATGTTATGCCTATTTGAGTTGGTAATATTGATTAAGTCTTGAATGTTTTTTTTATATGAGGTCTTAAAATTTTATCCTCTTCTCTTAATTCGTGAGCCTTTCACTATCAATTGTGTTGCATGTGTATGATTCAATTTTTTTGTTTAGTCATTAATTTGAGAGTTGATTGATTTGGTCAAATGCTTGTATGGTATGGATTTTTAATGTTTTGTCCTCTTCTTTTAATGGTTTCATTAGTGATTTGTACAACTTTGAGTGTGTTGTGTGCAGGTATTAAAGGAGGAAGTGGCCAATAGTTGGGCATGTGAGTTTAATCGATGGAACACATGACCATGCTTTCTGTTTAAAGAGAATTTTATATTTGAAAATCTGAGATATACTATAGATACTTGATTGTATGCTATGATAGATGAACTTGTTTTATGTTGACAAAGTAGGTATTTTTGAAACTATAGAACTTGATAATAGGTGGTCATAACATATGTAGATGAGAGTATTAAAGTGTATGTTTTAAATGTATGTGTCCAATACTATTTGGACTAATGTGTATCTTAATAACATAAAATGTGTATCAATTATATCATAAAAAAATCTAATATTCTTTAACTTGTAAGACTTTTATGACCGTCACTTTTTGAGACAAATAAAAATGAATTATAAAACAAAATATGTTTTGGTTTACATTTAAATACTTTGAAGAGATAAGTTGAATATCTTATAGGTAATTATATGCTCCATAAAGGAACCCATTTGGATCAACTTCTTTGCCCATTATAGGACCCCCTTCCAAGATTGGGCCCTCTCATTAAAAAACAAAGAAGAAAGATTGGGACCTCTCCCCTCACATGCATTCGAGCTTTATCTTTTTTTGAAAATAGAACTACTTTCTAAAATGCTTTTTAAGCTCATTGGGACAGCACAAAATTTATTTTAGTAGCCAATGATAATTCCGTCCTTTCAAGTTACGTGGTGTTTATTTCAACGAAAGCATGCGCTTTCCGAGAAAAAGAGACAGACCTCACGCCCAGTTACCAACTTTAGTCGTTGAAATAGACTGCCCACTACCTACATGAGAAGGGGAGTTTTACAGGAACTCTCCAACAACACACGGCGGGCGGGCGAGCGGGCGACGAAGGGTCTGTGATTTTTAATTAATAGAATTTTATGTTAAAATTTTAATGAACTGAAATTCACGATTGGATGGGCATATGCTGGATATTGGATAATACGACCGGGGCCCGTTTGAGTCCCTCCAATCCAAATGAATCAATGTTGCTGCCAGTTGGTCATGGATATTGGACAGAGAATCAAACGTGACTTCACTTTTCCCAGTGGTTGGTCTGCACACAGAATCAAACGTCACTTAATACTTTCCAGAAAGGTATGTACGTTCAGACTGACCCCAGGTCGCAGACTGATCTATAGTTAACTTGCCTTGAAATACCATGAACTGCTAACCATTGGCAGTATTCCTCTGAGTATTGTCATTGCAAGAGAAAACGAAGATGGGGTTGGAAGGATTCATGGTGCTGCTGTCAGTGCTGCATTGGGCTATCCTTACTTCTGCAGTCGAATGTCCAATTAACTTCGACTATGTTACTCAGATGTCATGGAACACATCTTACTGTCGATCTATTCAAACTACAACGGAACTGAAACTTTGTAGTACGGCTTTGAGAAGCGTGTTGGGTGTCGGCCTTGCGCAATACCTGAAAGATGAATCAACATTCGAACTTCCAGACAATGCCTCTGTTGGTGCCTGCCTAACCAGATACCAACAAAAGCTAACAGTTCTGGGCCTTTCATCTAACTTGGTTCGACTCTTTTTCAACGACACATCTGAATTTGTGTCAAATCCAGGCCTGTGTGCAGGTATACAGACCAAGAAAGACTGGATTGATAAAGTAGGAATAACATCATTGGACACGGCGTGTAAAGGGGATGTGTCTTCAATCTCTGCCTGCAATAGATGCCATGACAGCGGAGAAGTGGTTCTGAGGCAATTGCTGGGCATGATAAAAGAGGTTACAGAGCAAATAAGCATGCAATGTTACTATTTTGCATGCCTGTATGCTAGTGGCGTGGTCAATGAATTTGGGCCTACGAGTAGAAAAGCTGCTGGGTGTATCCTCCGCGTGCCCTTCATGCACACAAACCCCACATCTCACAGGCAAATCGCTTTATACGGTGGTATGGGCACTGTAATAGGCGTCCTTGTGCTCTGCAGCTTCGTCATGTGTTACTATTGGTGGGTGAAGGTTAAACGCAAAGCCAAGCACTGGCATTTCGTGGAGAAGAACAGAAGCCTTTTGAATGGCACCGTGAAGCCCAACACGGGCGCAGTCTGGTTCAACATACGAGAGATCGCGGGCGCCACGGACAATTTCAGCGCCGCCAACGTCATCGGCGAGGGCGGTTTCGGGACAGTGTACAAGGGAACACTTTCTGACGCTCACCAGATCGCGGTGAAGAGAATCAGAAACTGCACTTCCGAAGGCGAGTCGGAATTCATAAACGAGGTGGAGATAATAAACAGCATCAGGCACCGGAATCTGGTAGTTCTGAGAGGTTTCTGTGTCGCCAGCGATGACACAGAAGGGCGCCAGCGGTTTCTGATATACGACTACCTGGCTAATGGCAGCCTCGATGAACATATTTTCGGAGGGGAGAAAAAGAGCAAGAGAAGATTAGAGTGGGAGCAGCGGAAGAACATAGCGATCGGCACCGCTAAGGGGTTGTGCTATTTGCATTTCGGTGTGCAACCAGCGATATATCACAGAGACATCAAAGCCACTAACATACTTCTGGACGATGAAATGAACGCCTGCGTCGCGGATTTTGGACTGGCACGGATGACCACAGAAGGGCAATCACACCTCACCACACGAATAGCGGGTACTCATGGGTACTTGGCCCCCTGAATATGCTCTGTATGGTCAGCTTACAGACCGAAGCGATGTCTACAGTTTTGGGGTTGTTCTGTTGGAGATTATGAGTGGGAGAAAGGCACTCGACACATCTGTGGACTCCCCATCTGATTATCTTATCACTGATTGGGCATGGAAGCTTGTGAAGGCAGGCAAAACGATTGAGGTCGTAGACAGCGGAATCCGTAAGAAGGGGCCTGCAGATATAATGGAGAGATTCGTTTTAGTGGGTATTCTGTGCGCTCATATTATGGTGGCATTCAGACCGAGCATGGCGGAGGCTTTGAAGATGTTGGAGGGAGAGGCCGCCATTCCAGACATTCCAGACAGGCCTTTGCCTCTTCTCAACCAGGGAGCCCTTGACGACTCCGTCTTTTCATATGCACAGTCTATGTAAAACATTCACATCTAAGTTAAATGGTCAAATAGTTCATCGTACTTTTATATTTTATTAATATTGAAAAGTTATTTAAATAGTTGATTTATTTTTATTAGTAAAAATTTACAATTATAGAAAGGGATGGAGTGTGATGATTTGGACATGTTAACAAAAAAAAATTATAGTTTTTATTTCAAATTTGATATGTTAACAAAAAAAAATTATAGTTTTTATTTCAAATTTGACATCTATCAAAATATCTATGTTTAGTATTTTCAAAATAAGTAGCACAACATTTATGTTTATATGTATTAACTTAAATAAAATAATTTTAAACTAAAAGAAAATAACATTTTAAGTAAATACAATAGTTTTCAGTTGAGTCAATTTTTAGATATATTTATTTAAGATATCTATACTAATTATTAAATTAGAAGATATTTATGAATAATTATGTTAAATTGAGTGTTAAATTTTTTTTTGTACTAAAAGCAATTAGAAACATAATTCTAATCTTACATTTATTTTTGTACAACATAATTAATATTCTAGTAGAATGTATACTAGCTATTGCAACCTTGTGCAATGGGTATGCCGAAGAGGTCTGAAAGGTCAATTAGGAAAAAATTGGTTTATTTTTTGCACACATTTGTGTAGTAAATATGATCAATTGATAGATCATTTAGAAAATGATTTTACTATTATTATTAATATTTTTTTATATTATTAAATTTATTAATTTACATTTTTATAATTTATATAAAAATTATAATTATAAATTTATAATTTATATAATTTATTTTCATATTATTGTTAATTTATTTTTAATTTATTATTAATTAATTAACTATTAAATAATTTATTGATTTTATTTATTAATATATATATTATATTTGATTTTTTTATAAATTAAATTAGTAAATATATTTTTAAAATATTAATATATTCTAAAGTATATATTAATATTAAATATATTAAATATTTAATACATATTTAATATTTAATTATATATTAAATTTAGATTGTATTTTTATTTATTATTATGTATTATATTTGATATAATATGTTAAATGTAAATTAAAATATAATAAATATATAATATTATTTAAATTAATTAGTATAAAAAAAGAAAAAGACAAACGGCATAAAAAATAAAAGAGAATGGATGTTTCTCCATGCGGTAACAAACGTCCATCAAAGTCTTACATTATATTTAAATACAATTAAACCGACAGGCAGGAAAAATTAAATGTCCATGAGAAATAATGCACAGGAATTTTAACGGCAGCTCAGGGAAATAATGCATGGGAAAATGGCAATGCGGGCAAAGGCTACAAAAGCGTCGGCAAACTGGTGAAATAAAGAAAATCGTTGAAAAATGATGGACGGCTGAGATGTGTTGTACTGTCAACCAGGGTTTCTGATGGCTTTTCAACCGTTCGTGAGGAAAATGAACTTTAAAAGTTCATATAGGAGACGCCTTCGGCGTAAATATAAAGAACCTAAACTATAATTAATCAAAAAATCTTGAAGTCAACCCCTAGAATTCCCTAGAATTAAGTTTTTAGAATGTTTGGTTAACTTATTGCTTAAGTTTTAACATAGATTTTATATTCACCGGTTTTATAAATATTTTATATCTAGAACATGTTTAATGATGAATCTAATGTGATTTAGTGTTCATTTTAAAGCATAACATAGTTTATTAAAACTTGGTACACACATTTAATCAAATTTGTATTTTCACTTTGTGTGTTTATTGTTAAAGCTTCTTCTGTTTAGTAAAACAATACACACTTCTTACTTTCAATTGGTATTATAGCATATTGGGATTAGCAAGTTAGAGTTGTTGTTGCTTGGTTTAGAAAAACCTAGTTATTTGGATGATTTTTTTAATCAATATCACGAGTCAAAGATTGGCAAATTTCAAACAAAAATTGATATTTTTAGTTTGGAGTGTTTGAGCAATTGCTAGCAAAAATAGTCTATGACCACAAATATCACTTTTTATTAGATAAAATTATGGTCATTCAAATATTAAGATGAAGACAATTATTTTTTCTCAAGAGCTTTAGTAGTTTGTAGATAATGGTTTCTCAAAACCTACTAATCATGAGGCATACATTATGCTAACTCAAACACAAAATAATTTGTTGAAGGAAAATAAGAAAGGTGTTAAAGTGTTATATTTTATGCAAATTATGATAATGTATTCTTCTGTGAATTTCCATAGAACAAAATCCAAATAAGTATTAGATATTTTTTAGAGAACATACAAATGTAGGTAAGGTATAATTAATGAGGTTATAACTAACAAAAGGAGAAGTTGAAAACTTTTAAATAGAAGAGTATGAATTAATAGTATAATTATTTACCAAATAATGGTATGATAATTCAGTCAAGGATAATTAAAAATAATAAGAAAGAAGAAAGGATAATGGAAAAATTTAAGAGGATTTCTTGAAAAGTTTGATTATATTGTACTTACTATAGAATAATCAAAATATGTGACAAAGTTATCTCAAGTGAGTTAATGGGGTCATCTCGACCTATGAGCAAAGGTCAAAATTGAACATTGATTCCCTTCTTGGTGAAAGCCTCTAAATACAAGCATTGATGTCCAATAGAGGTAGAGGAGGAAGACTTTATGCAAGAAGACGAAGAGCCAATAGTCACTATAAATAAAGTGGTGAAGATAAAAAGAGAATTCACAATCATTATGAACCAAAGGACGAAGAAAGGGTAGCAACCATGAATACAAATAATAAAGGTATGATAATATCAAATTCAATGTTGTTTTTGAAACAAATTTAAACATCGCAATTATGCGTGTAAAATGAAAATTAATAATGAAGGTATGAAGACTATGAATTTATTATATGATAGTAAGGGTGGGAGTGAATACAAAAGTAATAAATTTAATGAAGGTGTTCATAAGGATGATGGTTATTTTGACAGCAAGTTTAGCTTTTCTATTAACATGGATCAATTTAGAAGTATTTGGTAAAGATTAGAAATTATAAGGTCATTGGAAATATGACTAACGAAGATTTAGCATTTTTCATTCTTGGAGTTGAAAATTTTAGATGGAACAATGGTAATTTGGTTTTATTCCCCAATAGTATTAATTCATCATGTCTTTATTGCATAATGCACAAGCAATTTTTATTTCAATTCCAAATAGCAACTTAAGTACAAATTGTCATATTGTTTCAAGATGGAAGAACTACAAGAGGTAAAGGAGTTGAAAATATTTTATAAAAATAATAAAAAAGAAGTAATAAAGAGGAGTGACAACTATATGTGAGAGAAAGTAAAGTGCAAAATAAAAGAAACAAACCATAAAGAAATACTTTTATACCTTGTCTTCTATCACAACCTCTGTTAGAGCTTGATGAATAGCAGCTGTGCACTATGATCCTCTTGATATTCTCTTTATGTTTTGATAGAATGAATAAGGGATGTGGTTTCTCTCAAATTAATAGAATTACATAACATTCATGGACTCCTCTTAAAATGGCCTCTAAAAGGCCTTATATCTAGATTTGGAGGGTTTTGAATCAAGGGCTATTTATTATTGAGAGTATTGGAGGATGAAGAGAATGCCAAGTGGCACTTTATGATGGATGGGTTCAGTTGGGCCAAGAATAGATATGATTGGATGGATAAGATATTATTTGCATCAAAGGGCCAAGGTTGCATCTTCTTGTGTGTGTAAAAAGAGGCATAGGAAAGAGTGATATAAGTACATCTTCTCACACATCTATTATAGCACATGGGGAGGAGGAAATGTGACATAAATTCTCACACATGTGTGAGAGGTGTCATGGGGGAAAGAGATTATGACATGTCACATGGGGTATTGTGAATGGTTAATATTTTCCAAGATAAGATAGATAGTTAGGATTTCATAAGAGGAATTTATGGATAAGAGGGTTTAGGTGTGACTAATAATTAGGTTAATAAATCATGTTTAATCTTGTACAAATGATTAATAAAAGCTAATTAATTATGAATATGAAAATGAAAAAAGGGAAATTAAATAAATAAAAAATTTATTGATATTTTTATGGATGTGTATGATGGACTCAATAAATAAAATTTTAATTGATTTATTTAAGTTTAAACTTCAAAAAAGATTAGTTAATCAAATAAAAGGTCTTATTTAACCCAATTAATATAAGAAGAAATATTAGATATGTTTAATTAAATAAATAAAATTAAAAGGGATGATGGTGAGGTTAATAAAAATTAGTCAAAGGATAAATTTAGGTGTTTATAGTTTACCCCTTTTTGAGATGACATTATAAGTTAACAAGAGTAACATTATTTCAATAAATATAAAATATAGGGCTTGGAGTGACATGCACTAGCTAGAATAAATGATTCAAGGATGAGGTAGTAAGGTGTTGACCCCTCAAGAGATCCCTTGGGAAAAATCCATCCTAATGAGCTCTTGAAAAGAAGAAACAAGTAGAAAATTTGAATAGAGGAGGAAGATTGAGAATTAATAAAAAAAAAAAGGTAGATAAGAAATGTAGAAATGAGTGGAAAAGGAGAAAATAGGGGTGAAAATTTTGAGTTGGTGGCAAATAATTAGGGTTATGGGCTTATAAATAGGCTTAAATGAGATACAAATAGTTCATTTTACATTCTCAACCCTTGGAGATTTGGAGAATAGAGAAAATGAATGAGCTAGGAGAAGATGGAACATGTGGCATGTTAGAGCCACCAAAAAAAGCTAATTTTATTGATCATAGGAGATAAATAGGAGAAGTAGCACTAGTACATCTTGAGAACTTGATGTTAGGCTAGGTTAGGTGTAATTAATGGGAGGAATTTTTAAAAATGCTAGTGCTAAATCATAAAAATGGGATGATTCATTACAAATGTGGGTTTATGTGTCACCCATAAGGGTTAGCACATGGCTAATAAAGTGACTCATCACTATTGTGGAGGAAAAAAGGGGGTGTACCAACCCACTAGTGTGAACACTAGCTCGCCTATGTCAATTGGCATCTCTAACATTTGTGAGTTGCTTGTATGAATGGAAACTTGCATGTATTAACACTTACACAAATCAATGCCTAGGTGGAGGAAGTGTCACCTATGACTTGATGAGGAAAGGGGATGATTTGGAAACTATGTATATGGGAATATACATAGATAAACATATGCTTAGATGGTTATTATGTAAATTTCTACCTAGTGGGGGAAGTGTCACATATGGAGACAAGGAAAAGGAAAAATATTTTTTTTAGTCAATTAAGGACTCAAGCTCTCAGGATCACCTACAAAACCAAAAAATAACCTTCGACAAGAGGGAAAAGAAAGATCAGAAATTTAAAATAATGGATGCAAAATAATATTAGATCAAATGTGATCAATATGCAATGTAATGGAAATGGATTGATTTATAAATGAGACCCCTTAGTAATATAGCCAAGGTGAGACATAGGATTAGACAAGATCATAACAAGTGTCTTAATCATATGACATGAGACACCCAATATTAAACTACTTAGGACACAAGTAGTAAATGACATGAGATAAGATAAGATATATAATGCCAACTAAGACTTTTAGAATATTCCTAAGACCTAAGTAAACTTAACATGTGAATAGGACCTACTAGGTAAACTAGTTAGGTAATATACCTTATTCACACCAACACCCTCCTTAAGTGCAACTTAGGGAGGAACAAACCAATAAAAATGATGCAAAGATGATGATGGATCTTGGTTCCTAGGTCATGTTAGGTACCCATGTGGGTGATCCCACAAAGTTGGTTTACAATTTCTGAGAGGAACTAATTTTTGCTAAAATCACATATTTTTAGAAAATATAATTATTTAAGCCTTAAAAAGTTCCATTTTAAGGATTCCAATTGAACATGGTTTGATCAAATCACCTTAGATCAAACCCCCTTGGATAGAATCTCACTAGTTTTAAAAATACCTATAAATGAGTCTCCTTTACACCTATCAAAATGCTGATAAAATATCACTTTTGATTTACCTTTTGGGGGATCAAATGAATTCATTTAAAATTTATTTCAAATGAATATGGTAGTCCTCGGAACGGGCTATCCAATGAATATAATTTTCATATGTTTTGGTTTTTTTATGTATTTATTTTTTTAGTTTTATTAAACATAGGTTTTTCATCGAAAATGAAGGTTTATGTTCAGCACATGTGGAAAAATAGTAGATTATCAAACAAAAAAATTGAAAAACATGAGTGCACCAGATATTGAAGTCCTTGATCCAACAAAAAAAAAATGAATTTCGATATATACAAAAAAAAGTTACGCGTTATACGGTCGCACTATGTCTGAATTGTAATTGGTTTGACTTCGAAACTTGATTAAAGAAAAATAATTCAATAAAAAATTATCTAACCAAGTGGAAGCACTAGATATCAGAGTTACAAATCTAAATTTGAAAGAACTAGAATTTTATCGTTCATGGAAAAAAAGTTATGTGTTATACGGTGTGCATCACTTTTTAAAAATGTTATTTTCTAAAAAAAAACCAGCTTTCATGGGAGATGGAAAAAGAAGTGCAATTTGATTCCAAAATTTTTGAAAAACATATTTTTAGAATCTACAAACAAAATGTGATGAGACTCTAGTTTGCATCATCTTCAAATTCCTCATGTTTTAGCCACTAGAGGTGCCCGAATGTGAAGATTTAGTTAAAAATAATAATTTCAGTGTCCAGTTTGGCCAAAAATTGTAAACCACTATTGTGGGATCACCCATGTACAAATGCAATCTCTCACAAATAGAGAAAAATAGAAAACCTAGTGGGACAAAAATCCTCCCCAAAAGAGATGAAAAATATCTCTCAATGAAGAATGATACGAAAAAAAATCACATGTGAGGAAAATGTCCCCCCATAAGAGAGAATAAGAGAGACCATATGTACACCCCACCTCAATGTATATTCTCCTACAATGATGGTAGATGCTCGATACTAAATTTTGAATATGATTCAATCTCATCGAACAACATCCCTCCTATTAGGATGAAAAAATGTAAGATGGTATGAAGGATGTCTTCTCATTCCTTAAAGGAATATGAGGGAAGAAAGACGATGAATGATGTCTCTAAATTATGCTCAAGTGCCCAATGTTGATTTTGAAAGTTGTCACACTCCAAACAAGCATTATAAGACAAACTAATGAAGAGGAAAATATAGAAGCTAATAGATATTATTGTTGCAAGGTGTGCACCCTTGGTCTCCTTGTGCTGTGCAACACAATGTGCGGTTTTGTGACATGGCTTAACCGCCTCCCTTGGATTCATTAACTATGGTGGTTGTATCAGGCATTAACAGGTCGCTCTTTTGGTGCAATGACAACCATCTGCGCAATAATTGGTATCAGAGCCTAGGTCACGGGTTTGAACCCATCGCTTGCACTGGGGGGGTCATTGCAATGTGTGCACCCTTTGTATCCTTGTGTTGTGCAGTGTAGCACTCAGGTTTGTGATATGGCTTAACTTCCTCATGTGGATTCATTAACTTTGGCGATTATATTAGGCATTAACAAGTTGATCTTTTGGTGCAACGACAACCATCTGTCTAAAAATTCTAGTAGGAAACAATTCAAATAAAAATATATTTCCTCTAAGGACAAAGAATCCCCCTCCGATTTTTTCTCAAAATTATTTTACACTCGTGTCAAATAGTGAAGAATGATCATGTAGAGAATGAAAAAGAGGGTCAAATAGTTCCCTCACAATAATTGAAGAAGAAACATCTTCATTAAAGAGAATATGAATGAAAACAATGTTGTCTCCCAAATGTAAAATGTGGAACTCTACAAACAAACCTGCAATAAGTACTCATCCCAAGTAGTCATATCTAGAAGACAATGTATATATCCTACTACACTGAATTAGAAGAAGTCAAACTATGGAAACACAAGAATCATAAAATACAATAGATTATAGAGGATATGAAATTCAAGGCTCGAGAACTTGATCACATGTGAGAACACCCAAGTTCAAGTACCCAAAATTCTCCTCAAAATTATGGTCCACACTAGAAGTGTGATCAACAGTCGAAGGATCAAAGCCATCATCAAAAGAGAAATCTACAAAGATATATAACGAATATGCATGATTAATAATATTAGTAGAAATAATCTCTCTACTCTCCAAGTCTCTAATGATAACTAAATTAGGATAGAATTTTCCAATCTTCCTTGCTCCACCATGGGTAATCCAATCGATGGAAAGAAGATTATTTGACGAGTGAGGTATACAAAAAAAAAAAAAAAATTCCCTCCCTATATCAATAGACCCCTTCCCAATTACATGCATGTATGTACATTGGTTCCCATAAAAATAGGTGACATAGCACAAGGCTCAAAAGAAGAGAATATAGACTGTGAAGATGCCATATGGTAAGATGCTCCTATATCTCTAGAACCCATCTCCCTAATCCAAGACCTATAGAAGCACAAAGAGCTTTTCATTTATTACTTAATTTAGTAACAAAACCAAAATGGCCTTTTTCCTTATTATATATATTTTTTGAAGAAATTGACTTCGATATTCTAGAAGTTAGATCAATTTGTAACCCAAAATGCTCCAAAATTGCAGCTACCTCCTAGGGTAAGTGCAAAAATATGGGGGGCCAAAAGAGGACTTAAGTGGCCACTCTTTTTTTCTAAAATCAGGAAATACTAACCTTGGACATGAAATTGAGTATAGTTACACTCAAAATTTTGAGATGCAACAAACACAAGGATCGTAGTGCTCTGAGTCTACTTTCTAAACTACTAATTTATTTTCAAAATGGTTGAGATTAAGGGGTTCGAAAGAGGGGCCCACAGAAATTGGTGTTCTTTTTGTCAAAAAAACATAACATAGCAACTTTTGTGGGAACATAGCACGGTGAACTTTTTTTTAGTATTTTTAAAATTGATTTGGTGAGAAATTAGCTAATAGTATGTAGTTGATGCATGATTTTTTATGATAATTTTTTAATGAATATTTGATTTTTTACTAATTTTTAAAGTGGGCACTTCCTGAAAAATAGAATTTTGGTCGTGTTACCCCTACAGATTTTGGAAACTAATTGATTTTTTTAAAAAGATTTGCAGAATGGAGTGTAGTTTCTAAAAATGTAATTTATTTGAAATTTTCAATGAACGGTTAATTTATAACGATAAACACCAAACACTACTTTTTTCCAAAAAAGAGACACAAACAAAAGAAATTGTAGATCAAAGGCTTAACATTGCCAAAAAGTGAAAAAAATTATAACATTGGATAGCTAAGAGAGAGCCTAACATTACCCAGGTGTTCGATTTGTTTGACATTGAAACACATGTAACCCTGACGGTGAGCACGAACTTGATTATGTGAAATATTATAGAATTTGTAAAAACATGTCTCTAGTCATTGGGAAGGCCCTCCAAGCGTTTGGCTTGGTATTCCAAGTCAAATACCAAGCCCAAGGCTTGGGGATTCCCAAAGCAAGATATAACATGAGCAGGTCATAACGCGCTCACATTATATATCTTAGTTTTGACATGGTTTTTGCATTTGTGCGAGACATGTCTAGCAAGACATAACACAAGCATGTTATGTCTTGCTTTATGTTAAATGCTACTTTATTTAATGTATGTTTGTATGTCATGTATGTATGTATGTATGTATGTATGTATGCATGCATGCTTGTATGTATGTATGTATGTATGCCTATATGTATGTATGTATGTATCAATGCATGTAGGTATGTATGCCTATATGTATGTATGTATGCATGCATGCTTGTATGTATGTATGTATGTATGTATGCCTATATGTATGTATGTATGTATCAATGCATGTAGGTATGTATGCCTATATGTATGTATGTTTGTAATATTGTGTGTACATGTATACTTGTATGTATGTGGGATTGTATGTACATATGTATTATTCTCTTATGTATGTAATTATGTATCTATTGATGTGTCTTTAGAGGGAGGGAGAATTTTAAGAGAGAGAGAGATGTCTAGGTAGGTGGGAGGGAGAGAGGGAGGGAGAGAAATGAGAGAGAGATAGAGGTAGAGAGGTAGTGAGAGAGAGTCTTGAGAGAGGGAGAGGGGGTGGAAGGGAGAGACTAAGAGAGAGGGAGTGGAAGAGAAGGGATTGGAGTGAGAGGGACTTAGCTAGGTAGGGTGGGAGAGAGGAAGAGAGGAGGAGGAGAGAGAGAGAGAGAGAGAAAGAGAGATTTATGTAGGTAGGGTGCTAGAGGGAGAGAATTAAGAGTGTGAGGGGGTGAGAGGGAGAGACTTGAGAGATAGGTAGTGAGAGGGAGTGCAAGAGAGAGAGGGAGTGACATAGAGGGAGTGTGAGAGTGAGAGACCTGAGAGATGGAGAGGGTGTGGGAGGGAGTGACTTGAGAGAGGGGGGGTGGAGTGAGAGGGACTTATCTAGGTAGGGTGGGATGGATAGATAGAGATAGGGGAGAGAGAGAGAGTCACCTAGGTAGGGTGCCAGAGGGAGAGACCTGAGAGAGAGGGGGTGGGAGGGAGAGACCTGAGAGATAGGGAGAGAGAGGGAGTGATGGAGAGGAGTGGGAGAGAGATAGAGAGAGATAGATAGAGGGAGCAAGAGAAAGTGGTAGGGATTGATTGAGTGAGAGGTACATAGAAAGAGGGAGAGGGTAGATAGAGACAATTAGAGAGGGTAGGAGAGAGGGGGAGAGAGAGGTGAGATGTATAGATAGAGATAAAGAGATAGGGGTTGAGGTATTAGGGTGGAGGACCTATAGGGTTGATGGTTTAGGGTATTGGGTTAACAGTATAGGGTTGAGAGATTAGGGTTGAGGGTAGAGGGTAGAAGGTTTAAGGGTTTGGGGTTAAAGGGTTTAGAGTTGAGGGTTTAGGGTTGAGGGTAGAGGGTTTAGGGTATAGGTTTGAGGGCATATGGTTGAAGGATTAGGTTGAGGGTCCAATGTAAAGGCTATAGGGTATAGGGGTTGAGGTTTTAGGGTTTAGGATTTAAGAGTTGAGGGATTAAGGGTTGAGGGTTTAATATATAGGGTAGATGGTAGAGGGTAGAGAGTTTAAGGGTTGAGGGTTGAGATATTAGGGTAGAGGGTATAGGGATTGAGGGATTAGGGTTTAAGGGTTGAGAGTTGAGGGTAGAGGGTTGAAGGTTGAGGGTTTAATAGTTGGGGGATTACGGGTTAAGGGTAGAGGGTATTGGGTATTGGGTATTGAGTTCAGGGTAGAGGGTAGAGGGTTTAAGGGCTGAGAGTTGACGGTTTAGGGTTCAGGGTTGAGTGTTTAAGGGTTTAAGGGTTGAGGGTTTAGGGCTAAGATATTAGGGTAGAGAGGGAGGTATGGATGCAGGAAGAGATGGAGGGAGAAGTGAGATAGAGAGAAGAGGAAGGAGGGACAAAGATATATGAGGGTTGAGGATCCAATGTATAGGGTAGAGGGTTGAGAATTGAGGGTATAGGGTTAAGGACCTATAAGGTTGATGGTTTAGGGTATTGGGTTGAGGCTATAGGGTTGAGGGATTAGGGTAGAGGGTAGAGGGTAGAAGGTTTAAGGGTTTAGGGTTGAGGGTTAAGGGTTGACGGTAGATGGTTTAGGGTATAGGTTTGAGGGTATATGGTTGAAGGATTAGGGTTGAGGATCCAATGTATAGGGTAGAGGGTATAGGGTTTGAGGATTTAGGTTTTAAGGGTTGAGGGTTGAGGGATTAAGGGTTGAGGGTTGAGGGTTGAGGGTTGAGAATTTAGGGTTGAGGGTTTAATGTATAAGGTAGAGGGTAGAGGGTTTAAGGGTTGAGGGTTAAGCGTTTAAGGTTGAGGTTAGAGGATTGAGGGTATAGGGTTGATGGATTACGGTTGAGGGTCCAATGTATAGGGTAGAGGGTATAGGGATTAAGGGATTAGGGTTTAAGGGTTGAGGTTTGAGGGTAGAGGGTGGAGGGTGGAGGGTTGAGGGTTGAGGGTTTAAGAATTGAGGGTTGAAGGTTTAATGTATAGGTTAGAGGGTAGAAGGTTTAATGGTTTAGGGTTTAAGGGTTGAGGGTCCAATGTATAGGGTAGAGGGTATAGGGGTTGAGGGATTAGGGTTTAAGGGTTGAGGATTGATGGTATTGGGTTGAGGGATTAGGGTTTAGGGTAGAGGATATTGGGTTGAGGGTAGAGGGTAAAAGGTTTTAGGGTTTAGGGTTTAAGGGTTTAGGGTTTAGGGTTGAGGGTAGAGGGTTTAGGGTATATGTCATGTCCCTAATTTGGAACAATAAGGAGAAATATTTAACTTAATTATTTGTAAGGTTATCTAATAAATAGATATTAAAAGGTGACCTTATATTTAATTAATTCAATATTAAAGTGACTAAATTAAATAATAAATCACTTAAGTGAATAAAATACTATTTTATTCTAGAAGCTTCTTGGAGACTTGGTGAAAATTCTTTATAAGGAGCTTTTGTCTTTGCATTTGGGCATCTTGGTTGCTGACATCTTTTCTACTACATTAGTGAGCTTGAATGCTTGGCAATTTGGCTAGAGTGTTGAAAACTCTAGGGTTCTAGTTTCATTTGTGAAACACCAAACCTAGTTGGTTAAGGAGGAGATACTTCAGTCTTCTCATTTGTGCCAGATTTACTGGCCTTTGGCCAAATTTGGGATTTGTTGGACTTAATTGATAATATCATTTGGGAGGTGAATTACAGTTTCTAGTGGCAGATTGAATTCATCATTTTTGAATATCATTTGTAGTTTGAAGGCATTCATTCTGGACTACCTTTTGAAGACTATTTAATTAAATATTATTTGATGACTTCATTGGCACCACATCAAGGTTGCATGCTCTTTGAAGTTGAACAAAAATCTTCATAGTCGTTAAAGATAAACTAAGAAATATCAGTAGAAGAAGACAAAGCCAAATAAGTTAAATTTGGGAGCTACTAGATGGGAGTTCGACTATACTATAAGAGACATGATTTATAAAGGCAACCAAATATTCAAAAAAAGAAATTCAGATCTCTTGAAGATGACGCATCAGATAAGATGAAATAAGGCAGCCACGCCATCTTGGGAAAGTATCAGGTTTGTATGAGATAAGGAAATCGACTTGTTAAGAAGATTGACATATTACTTAAAAGGGTTGGGAGTTGCTTGTGCTTCAGAAAGACAAATTCAAGTCTTTTAAACAAGGGATGGGAAAGACAGATAGCATCACTACTCATCAAAAGATGATTAGATAAATATTCTATGCCTAGTCAGCAAGGAGACAAAGTCGCATTGCATATTTAGGCATCATAGAAGCAACTAGAAGAGCAGCTACAAACATCTTTGAAAGCATTCTTGGATACAAGGAAGTTGACTATATTACTAGCTTATGATCATATTTGTTGTCAGGCATCCATTCCAGGCTCAATATATCTTTGCATAATAATATTCTCATTTGAGTCAACGTATGTAATACTGTTACAACTATCGTTGCTATTACATTTCATAGAAGCAATGTATCACTATCATTTATTAAATATCCAATTTGCTATATCTGGGTTTGCATTGTAAGGAGAGTGTTCAATTAGAGTTCATGGTAGAAGTTTTTAATCAGAATGAAGATAACCAGTTTGCAATCAGTTTGTAGTTTCAATATTGCATTAACATTATCATATTCTATATCTTGCATAATATTGTGTATTCAAGTCTGCAGTATTGTTATTATCCCTTATTGAATGAGAGAAGCATTTGGAATCATTTGTCATAGCATTGTAAGTAGTTGGAGTTCAAATCAGAAAAATAGGAAGTTTGAGTGCATGTCAACTATTTGTCATAATGTCTCTTGTTGTAGTTGAGTGACTGCATGAGGTTTAGTCAATTCATTGCATTGAAAAATCATTTGCATTTGCATTCCAATCGATAGAAGCTACCTGACTTTATTGGTTAAGTTTTATGCATTTTACAACATCCAAAAGCAAGATGAACAAAACAAAAATACATTAATCAACAGATAGAGACTTTGCCAACAAAGTGTTTGATGAAATGTCCAAGGCTTGAAACTGAAAAAACGAAGTCAAAATTTTCCAAGGACATTATAGTGGTATGAAAGCCAAAGATCTTGCCAACCTGTAGGAGTTCATGAGTGAAAGAGAAAAGAGGTATATAACAAGAGAAGAAAAGAAAGGACAATACTACACAACATGTGGTAGAAGACAGTTCAACCCTCCACATATTCCAGAAGGACAAACAGTTTCAGGTGTGTTAAGGTCACATTGGGAAGAAACATCTATAACCATGAGTGAAGAAGGTGGTGACAGCCATGGAAGGTCAATGAGAGAAGAATATTTAAGTGACACACTCTTTAGGCATCATATAGAGGAACAAAGAACACATCTAGAAGAGCAAAGAAAAACAAATCAATACTTAGAGCAAATGATGAATATGCTGATAAGAAATTCAATCAACAATAATAACAACAGGAATGGGGGAATTAATGGTCATGGAGACAATTTAGTCAACAATAATAGGGTACCAATTTTCCAAGCTACACAAGGATCAAGACCTACAATGCTTGTCTTTCCAACTAGAGAAGAGTAGCAAGGAGTCAACGATGAACTCACCATACTTTAGTTATAGGATCAATTTAGACAAGACTGGGTAACTATTGGTTTTCAACAAGATATGTCCCTAAAAGATTATATAGACCTAAGAATGAGGCATAGGCAAGGGAGAGGTAATAGAGAGCAGCATAATGATCTTAGGAGGAAGGTAGGAAAATTGAGTTTTCCTTACTATGATGGATCAGGGAAGACATTAGCACGAGCTTGGGTACAAAAGGTGGACACATATTTTCAGCTTAATCCTATGCCTAAGGAGGAAGCAATCAAGTATGCCACTATACATTTGGATGGATTTGCACATAAATGGTGGTATTATGGATTAGTTACCATGGGATATGATCATATTACATCTTATGCAGAGTTCACCGAGCGGTTGATTGAGAGGTTTGATGTGAAGGATCTAGAACTCCATTTCAAGGAGTTAACACAACTTAGGCAGGAGGGTTCATTGGATACATACATTGCTGATTTCCAGAGGTTGGTTGTTCTAGTAACTGATATTTCAGAAAGGAGGTTGTTGGTCCTATTCACATATGGTTTGATGGACCCATTGATAGGTTGGGTTAAGGCTCTCAACCCTAATTCATTATAGGAGGCAATCAAGAGGGCTAGAGAAATGGAGTCTAGCAACCAAAAGAGAAAATCCTCAAGCAATCAAAAGAGAAAACATTCATCCCACAACTTATCTCCTTCAGAAGATATAGGAGAAAATTCTTCCCATAAGAATGACAATAAGAAAAACAAAACAGATGAAGATTTCCGCAAGGAATGTAGAGAGAAAGGAATTTGCTATCATTGCAAGGAAAAATGGGTGGTCGCTCACTGTTGCTTGGGAAAGGGGAAGGTACATCTCATTGAAGTAGTGTCAGATAGCGAGGATGAGGACGATCATGGACTTGAGGACAATAGCAGCTCAAATGAGGAGTTGGACAATGGAGGCTCCCTTGGTACTCTATCAGGTTCACCTAAGTTCAAATCCTTCAGGATTAGAGGAATTCTATGAGGCCAACACATCATAGTTTTGGTGGATAGTGGGGCTACACATAACTTCATTGATTCAACATTAGTGGTGAAGCAGAAATTGATGACACAACACTTTAAGGGGTTCAATGTCATGGTGGCAGGTGGTCATAATTTGGCATGCAAAAAGAAGGTTCCTCAATTGAGTATCACACTAGGAAATTATAAGATCACTAATGACTTCTATGTGTTGGATTTGGGTGATACCCATGCCATATTGGGTATTCAGTGGCTCTATTCATTGTGTGAATACTCACAGAACTTCAAGAAGATGGAACTCAAGTTTAGGACAACTAATGGTCGGAAAGTGGTGCTTAGGGGAAAGGCAGATAGAGCACCCAAGGTTGCATCAGCTAAGCGAATGGAGGGTATTCCTCATCATCAGGATGTATCATGGGTAGCATTAGGTGATATGGATAGGAGACCACTCAAATCAGGAGTAGATGGAATTCATGTTGGTGATGTTGATGATGTTATTTTTTCTGCATTAGGTGGTGAGTCATCTTTTGATGTTGGCAGTATGGTGAGGAATACACATGATTGTTTAGGGATTACATTAGCATAGGCAGGAGACTTCCATCTTGATTGTATTATTAGGTGTTCTCATCAATTTGCCTTCAACCCACATGAATGGGATGTGACCATGACATTATTCACACAGTGAGGTGGGTTGAAGAAAATGATTTTGGGTTCACTCAGGTCTGATATACTGTTAACTTCGGGAGATGAATACAAGTAGGAATTGGAGACTTGGTTCGACTGGATTCAAGGAGCTCTTTTGATGGATTGTTGGATTCATAGATTGATGAGATTGAATAGTGCCAAAGTCCCCACCTTTGTTCAGAGGTTGTTAACAGGAGTTCTTCTCAGGATTATTTGGGATCTAGGTGGTTTGTGGATAAGCATACTCTAGATATTATGGCGGTGGTCTTAGGATGGCAGTTGTAGATTGCTTGAGGGCAAGCAATCTTTGGGAAGGGAGGACTGTCATGTCCCCAATTTGGAGCAATAAGTAGAAATCATAAATCAATTATTTGTAAGGCTATCTAATAAATAAATATTAAAAGGTGACCTTATATTTAATTAATTCAACATTAAAGTGACTAAATTAAATAATAAATCATAAAGTCACTAAAGTGAATAAAATAATATTTTATTCTAGAAGCTCCTTGGAGACTTGGTGAAAATTCTTTATAAGGATATTTTTTCTTTGCATTTGGGCATCTTGGTTGTTGACATATTTTCTACTACATTGGTGAGCTTGAATGCTTGGAAATTTGGCTAGAGTGCTAAAAACTCTAGGGTTCTAGTTTCGTTTGTGAAACACCAAACCTAGTTGGTTAAGGAGGAGATACTTCATTCTTCTCATTTGTGCCAAATTTACTGGCCTTTGGCCAAATTTGGGATTTGCTGGAGTTAATCGATAATATCATTTGGGAGGTCAATTGCAATTTTTAGTGGTAGATCAAATTCATCATTTTTCAATATCATTTGCAGCTTAAAGGAATTCGTTCTGGACTACCTTTTGAAGACTATTTAATTAAATATTATTTGATGATTTCATTGGCACCACATCAAGGCTATGTTATTTATGAAGTTTAACAAAATTCTTCATAGCCACTAAAGACAAACTAAGAAATATCGGCAGAAGAAGACAAAGCTAGATAAGTTAAATTCAGGAGCTGCTACATGGGATTTCGACTATTCTAGAAGAGACACTATTTATAAAGGCAACCAAATATTTGAAAAAAAGAAAAATTTAGATCTCTTGAAGTTGACGCACGAAATAAGACGAAATAAGGCAGCCGCACCATCTTG
This sequence comes from Sequoiadendron giganteum, assembly GCA_007115665.2. NCBI lineage: Eukaryota > Viridiplantae > Streptophyta > Pinopsida > Cupressales > Cupressaceae > Sequoiadendron > Sequoiadendron giganteum. The sequence goes on along the minus strand of CM021104.1, from coordinate 676,915,924 downwards.
GGAAAGTATCGGGTTTGTATGAGACAAGGAAATCGACTTGTTAAGAAGATCAGCATATTACTTAAAAGGGTTGGGAGCTGCTTGTGCTTCAGAAAGAAAAATTCAAGTCTTTTAAAAAAGGGACAAGAAAGATAGATAACGTCACTACTCATCAAAAGATGATTAGATAAATATTCTATGCCCAGTCAGCAAGGAGACAAAGTCACAGTGCATATTTAGGCATCATAGATGTAGCTAGAAGAGCAGCTACAGACGTCTTTGAAAGTATTCATGGATACAAGGAAGTTGCCTATATTGCTAGCTTACAATCACATTTGTTTCCAGGCATCCATTCCAGGTTCAATATATCTTTGCATAATAATATTTTCATTTTAGTTGGCATATGTAATATTGTTACAACTACCATTGCTATTACATTTCATAGAAGGTGTGTATCACTGTCATTTATTAAATATCCAATTTGCTATATTTGGGTTTGCATTGTAAGGAGAGTGTTCAGTTAGAGTTCATGGAAAAATTTTGTAATCGGAATGAAGATAACCAGTTTGCAATCAGTTTGTAGTTTCAATATTGCATTGACATTATCATATTTTATATCTTACATAATACTGTATATTCAGGTCTACGGTATTGTTATTATCCCTTATTGAATGAGAGAAGGATTTGGAATCATTTTTCATAGCATTGTAAGTAGCTAAAGTTCAAATCAAAAAAATAGGAAGTTTGAGTGCATGTCAACTATTTGACATAATGTCTCTTATTGTAGCTGAGTGAATGCATGAGGTTTAGTCAATTCATTGCATTGAAACGTCATTTGCATTTTCATTCTAATTACTTTAGAAGCTACCTAACATAATTGGTTAATTTTTATGCATTTTACAACATCCAAAAGCAAGATGAATAAAACAAAAATACATTAATCGACAGATAGCTCGACTTTGCCAATAAAGTGTTTGACGAAATGTCCAAGGCTTGAAACTGAAAAAAAAAGTCAGATTTTTCCAAGGACATTACAATTTAGGTTTGAAGGATTAGGGTTGAGGGTCCAATGTATAGGGTAGAGGGTATAGGGCTAAGGGATTAAGGTTGAGGGTAGAGGGTAGATGGTATTGGGTTGAGGGTAGAGGGTTGAGAGTTTAAGGTTGAGGGTAGAGGGTTTATGGTTTAGGGTTAAGGGATAAGGGTTGAGGGTAGAGGGTATTAGGTAGAGGGTAGAGGGTAGAAGGTTTAAGGGTAGAGGGTTTAGGGTAGAGGATTTAAGGGTTAAGGGTAGAGGGGAGAGAGAGAGAGGGAGAGAGAGAGGGAGGGAGTGAGTGGGAGAGAGAGAGAGGGCAGAGGGTTTAAGGGTTTAGGTCAAGGGTTATGGGTCGAAGGTTGAGGGTGAGGGGAGAGATAGAGGGAATGAGTGAGCGAGAGAGACCGAGAGAGAGGAGAGGGGTTGAGGAGACTTGAGAGAGACAAAGAGACAAAGAGAGAGGAGTGAGGGGAGAGAGAAAGAGGGTAGAGGCAGGAGGGCTTCATGGCTTTGGGTTTAAGGCTTTGGGCTGGCTAAGGAGGCATGGGTCAGTTTAAGGGTTTTGGTTTAAGGGTCAGGCTAAGGTTAAGGGTGAGGGAGAGAGAGAGAGAGGGCGGGGAGTGAGATAGACTGAGAGAGGGAGAAGGGGTGGGAGGGAGATACTTGAGAGAGAGAGGGTTTAGGTTTAAGGGTAGAGGGGAGAGAGATAGAGGGAGTGAGTGAGTGAGAGAGAGGGAGGGAGTGGGACAGAGATAAAGGGTAGAGGGTTAACGGTTTAGGATTTAGGGTTAAGGGTAGAGGGGAGAGAGAGAGAGACCCCACTAGCTTTCCAATTCAATGAAATTAGTAACCTAACTTGGATTGTTTGAAAAAATGGATCCAAGAAATGGGGTCTCCTGGTGATTTACATCATCGGGAGACCCCATTTCTTGGACCCATTTTTTCAAATAGGCCACTACATTGCCAATTTCACTGAATTGGCAAGCTAGTGGACCCACTAGCTTGCCAAATTGATGAAATTGGCAACCTAACTTGGCCTGTTTGAAAAAACGGGTCCAAGAAATGGGGTCTCCTAGTGATATAAATCATCGAGAGACGCCATTTCTTGGACCCATTTTTTCAAATAGGCCACTACATTTCCAATTTCACCAAATTGGCAAGCTAGTGGGCTCACTAGCTTGTCAATTTGATGAAATTGGCAACCTAACTTGGCATGCTGCCAATTTCACCAAATTGGCAAGCTACTGGGCCCACTAGCTTGCCAATTCAGTGAAATTGGCAACCTCACTTGGCCTGTTTGAAAAAATGGGTCCAATAAATGGGGTCTCCCAGTGAATTACATCATCAGGAGATCCCATTTCTTAGACCCATTTTTTCAAACAGGCGACTACATTACCAATTTCACCGAATTGGCAAGCTAGGGTAGAGGGTTTAAGGGTTTACAATTTAAGGGTTTATGGTTTAGTGTATAGGGTCAATGGTAGAGGGGAGAGAGATAGAGGGAGTGGGGGAGAGAGAGAGAGAGAGAGAGAGAGAGAGAGAGAGAGAGAGAGGTAGGAGGATTGGGATAGGACAGAGGTGAGACAGAAGGCAGAGGGTTAAGGGTGCAGGAGCAGGGTTAAGGCAGAGGGAGAGAGACATAAGGAGTGAGTGAGTGAGAGAGAGAGAGACACTTGAGAGAGGGAGAGGGGATAGGAGGGAGAGACTTGAGAGAGAGAGGGAGGGAGTGGGAGAGAGATAGAGGGTAGAGTGGCCTAAGGGCCTAAGGTTAAGGGTAGAGAGTAGAGGTTTAAGGGTAGAGGAGAAAGAGATAGGAGTGAGTGAGTGAGTAAGAGAGACTTGAAAGAGGTAGAGGGGGTAGGAGAGAGAGACTTGAGAGAGAGAGAGGGAGAGAGATAGAGGGTTAAGGGTTAAGGGTAGAGGATAAAGGGTTTAAGGGTTACGGGTAGAGGGTAGATGGGATAGAGATAGGAGTGAGTGAGTGAGAGAGAGAGACTTGGGAGAGGGAGAGGGGGTAGGAAGGAGAGACTTGAGAGAGAGAGAGAGGGAGGGAGTGGGAGAGAGATAGAGGGTTTAAGGGTAGAGGGTAGAGGATAGAGATAAAGAGAGAGAAAAGAAACCTATAAAAAATCAACTCTCTCATAAAATGAGTGCATTTTGAAGTAGTAGAGATATGACCATTATTTTAGCAAGACATAATGTGATCATGTTATAATGCGAACACATTTTGTCTTGCTCTAAAAATGGTAAAAAACTCAATATACATGTGATCTCAAGGCCTGCATTCTACATATTCTCCTGGTTATGCATGTGTTCCAACAAAAAAAAGTTTTTTGATGATTTTGTGAAGTGTGCATGCAAGTTTTTCACATTCCACCACCTTTTTCATGATTTTTCCACCACCTTTGCATGAAATAGTAGACTTTTCATGTTGAAAGGCATATAATATCAATTCAAGTCTGAATTCCATTCAAGAGTGATATGCAATTGACGTTTGGAGGGGAACAAGCTTTTAAAAAAGTCAAATTGTTGAGTTTGAAGAAAGAAGAAGCAAAGGCTACATAATTGGGTAGAACTCCTCTATTTGAAACTCTGATTTTTTACCTGTATGTGAAGTCTCTACACATTTTCTTTCATTCTATTTTGGCTTGCTTTGATTTTTTTATTTTGCATATTCCATGTTCATCATTGTTTGTTTTTATTATAACCTTAGCTTGTCAATGCAAATTTTAAATTAAACAATTCTTTACACTTGCCAATTACATTTTTAAACCACATCTCTTTGAGGCATTTTGTTAAAAAATTGACTTACCTTGTGTATGCTTCCACATTTTGTATACACATATATATGAAAAAAGTTATAAGTAACTAAAATAATACATCATTTCTCAATTCTTTACTATGGATGTGCATACCACTCTCCAAAGCTTTGATTTTTGTATAGGCATGGGGGATGTTGGAAAATGTAGTTGAATTTGGTTTTACAACTACAAATTGCATATACTTGAAATTTTCTAAAGCCTTTTCAATAAATCTATTTTGTGCATATCGTGCATTTATTCTAGTCCACGAGGACATGTCTCATTGAGGTATTTTGTCAAACAATTATATACTAAGCAACTGATTTCCTTGTCTATGCTACCAAATTTTTTATACATGTCTACCAAAGAATTTTATCAAACATCATAGACAAGGAAATCAGTTGTTTGAAGAAATACCTCAAAGAAATGGGGTCTCATGGTGATGTGCATTTTATCAAACAATTGATTGCATTGTCTATGCTACCAATTTTTTCATACACGTCTCTACAAAATTGGAATATACTCCTCCCACATTGATAGATCTTTGAATCTATTTTGGTTTTCATCTCTATTTCTAAATTCACCTCATCACTAAACTTACTTCATCACTAATGTTGTGATATATTTTGAATGTTTCCTTGATTAGTCTACCTACAAGGGATTCTAACCCTTCTCTCCACTACTTCAAGACTCTTTATTCAAGGCTAAGTTAGAAACATGGGGAAAGGTGCAAGCTATCTTGCAATCATGGCATGCCACAATATAATGTGGTAGGATTGACAAGGTAGGGGAAACATTAAAAAATGGCATAGTTTGTTGGAAAGCACCTTTTTTAAGGCTTTTAGTCATAGCAGAAAGGAAGTGAGTTGTTTGATAAAATGCTTTGGTAGACATATATGGAAAATATGGTAGCATAGAAAAGGTGGTGAGTTGTTTGAAACATGCCTCAAAGAAATTGGGTCTCATGGTGATGGACATTGCCATGAGACCACATTTCTTTTAGGCATTTTTTGAAACAACTCATTGCCTTGTCTATGCTATTCTTACTATTATTCTTTCATATATTTCTTCCAAGAATTCATAGCATAGACAAGGCATTGAACTTTTTGAAAAGATGCCTCAGTAAAAAGTGGTCTCATGGAATGCCATGACAAGAAAATGTAGTTGGCAACTGCACCTAGTTATTACTTATGCTATGTGAAGTAATTGCATCACTGCTTATGTTTACTTTCTAAACAACTATATTGTAGCTCAAATTTTGTCATCTATCAACATCTAGTTATTAGTTATGGAATGTGAAGTAATGCTTTGAGTTTGAAAGATGTGTAATGCAATGTAATCAACGATATGAATATAAACTACAAAAATCTATTAAGTATAATTCATTAGTTAAAATCTTTATTCTATTACATGCGTGTAGGTTTGTCTAACTCCACTAGCACTAGGAGGTGTTCCCACGAAACCTCCAATATTAGCCTATTCAACATCCAAAATCAAATATTAGGATACCATTCATATCACAATGCTATTCACATGTAATAAATTTATAATTGTTTAAGTTAGTTGCATACCTCAGCAGTAGATGCAGTGGAGTAATAAATAGGTGTAGGGTCGGTGTATCCAGTATCAACACTATGACCCTAAAATTTTATTACAATCATAAAACTAAGTTAGTTAATCTTGCATTTCAAAAATGAAATTTAATGAACATGCTAACATTTACTTGAGTATCGATTCCATAAGCCTCATTCAAAATGTCAATTGCCCTCGCCATCTCCGTAGCTGCAGACATATCCTACATAGCAGCCTCCTCAGTGTCGGTGGGCTCATATGTACAAGTCGCCCTGCAAACCTGACATGAATGGGGTGGAAGCCTACCACTCAAAGACTCTCCTCAATGGTGCTATACTATAGGACTGGCATGTCAGATGACACTCTAGGTCAAAGAGCTGATAGGCTGAAAAGTATCCACCTCGAAACTCTCCTTCATGATAGAAGGGATACCAACGTGCTCATGATCCGTCCTAGCAAGAGCTCATCTCACTTGTTGCCTAGGATACTGTTGTGCACCGGGTTTATCTTGTGCTAACCCCCCACCTCTCCCTTGGAAGTCCCTCATATCAAAATAATTAAGGATTTTGTTCAAGATGAACTCACAGTAGAGTTTCCTCAAGAAATATTGTGGGACTTCACAATTATTGCATGGTGGGTAGTCAAAAACCATGTACCACCTATCCCAAAAATTGTTCTTGATCCCTTGGTGGTGGCACCAATGGATAGGAAACTTCTTGGAATTAAGGTTAAGATTTTGGTTTGTACGTGGGTTGGTGAATAATGAGCACAAATGTTTTGTAATTTTTTCATCTTTTACTTCTTTATATGATAATTTATCTGTGTAAAAATTCTTTGTTGCCTGCCTTCTATCTGCCCAACCACTTAATTTTGTGTTGATTGCATCTACATGTTTTAACATTTCTTTTAGTGAATTGGTAAGTGTTCTTCTTTCCATGGTTGAACTCACTGGATCGTTCAACCTCGTAATTAACTACTCAATCTATTTTTTATCGTTTTTAGTTACCCCCATTAAATTTTGTTGAGTGCCAAGAGGATGTTGAGGGATTGGTGGAGGAGATTTTTGTTGTGGTTGTTGAGGATTTTTTTAATGTTCTTGTTGCTCTGGTTGTTGAGGATTTTTAGGAGGGTTTTCAAGAGGGTTTTCAGGATCATTATCATTTCCTACAAATTAAACAAATGAATATAAAAAAACAACCTAAAACTAAAAAAATCGCAACAAATTCACAACAAAAAACAAATAATCCTTAGTTATTCGACCTCCTTGTCGACGTGGCGGCATCCTAGCGATGAAATTGCAAAAAATTGATGATGAAAATACAAAAAAAACTCCTTCCAAAATGAGAGCGCACAAGAAAAAAGGGTTTTTGGCCGCGGGTATCAAAAATAATAGACACAATAAAAATGAATTTGTTTTTCTTTTTTGTTTGTATCACACCAAGCCATAACGCAAGTGTGTTATAACATGCTCATGTTATAACACGCTCATGTTAGAGCCTATCAAATGTTTTTTAAAATTTTGGCCACAATTTGGCCCCCCATTGTTTTGCAGCCACCCCCTAGTTCTGGAAACTAGCTTCCATCTTAAAACCCTCATAGATCTAGCCTCAAATGTCTAATTTGGATGAAATAAAAGGAAAAATTCAACTTTATTGGAGCCTCTGAATCCAATGGTGAGCTTATATATGCACCAACATGCTCCAAAATGAACCTAAAATAGAAAACCACAAAGAGGAAACCCCCAAATTTAGTATTTATAAAGTTTTTATGATTCGATGCAAGAGAAGAGAATAATCAAAATTTCAAGATCCACTAAGATCTACAACCTAGATATCTTAATTAAGACTAACAAATGCAATACCACAAGCTCTAGTACCATGTAAGGGTTTGTAAAAAATACTCTACATCATGTAATATTTGGTTGAAGATTGTGGTCGCCCAAGATCTAGAAATTTCTATGAAAGCGAGTGTGTGCAAGAAGTTAAGCCCACTTTTTGGCCAAAAAGTGGAAGTGTTTTCCTTGATTTTTATAATTTGTCACATTTGACCTTAAAATTTGAAGCACTTAGAGATGAAATCTTAAAAAAAGTCACTTCACTTGGTTACCAAGATCATCTAGACATTCTACGATTTTAGCATGGAAATCTACCTTAGCCCTATGTCTCCATAGCCAATTCATACCTAAGATAACATCATAGGATCCTAAAGGCGTGACATACAGGTTCACTTATGTAGAAAAATAAGGTAGCTCTATCCTAGCCTCAAAGAAACATTGTTCCACCTTTGCTCTTGTTTGGTTTGTATACTCTACATCCCAAGACGTTTCCATGTGTCCAACCTTTCTAGATAATCGCTTAGCTACTTTAGGTAAAATGAAATTCTTAGTTGTACCAGTATCTATAAGGACAAAAATAGGTAAGCCAAAAAAAATATTTGGAGTTTCAATTGGAGTTTCTTGATACTACGCCTGGTGATCATCCACAACTGCATGTATATTTTGTGGGAACATTGCTTCCTGGGTAGGTATTGGATTACCATAATATCGCGACCCGAATGACCTATTGGGACATTATCTATCAAAGTGGTCTCCTCCACATGTAAAGCATCCAGTATTAAGTTCTCTCTTCCTTATGGGTTCTCCAGATTTACTAGCATTTTCACCACCATTGTTGGTATTTCCACCACTAGAACCATTCCTCTTACATTCCCTTTTAGATTCTTTTCCACCATTACAAGATCCTTTTTCCCCTTGCTTGGGTACACTTTGCACAACTTCCACCTTCTTTGGAGTTGGCTTGTCTTGATCACTTACAATCTTCTTACAGTCTTTGTTTTCTTGATGGGTGGAGATAGCCTTGAGCTTCTGCTCTTGTTTAACCTATTTCTCGTACACAAGATCCATAGTTGTTGGACCGTGCACATCCACCTCTCTTTTGATCTGACCAATAAGTCCCATGATAAACTTTCTTATGCGAAAGCGTTCATATTTCTCGTACATAGGAACATAAAATAAAAGTCGGGTAAACTTCTCCCAATACTCATTGACCATCATATTACCCTATCTCAAACTCTGAAAATCCATGATTTTTTGGTCAAAATAGAGTTGGAGCAACCATCTCTTATGGAAAATCTCAAAAAATTCACTCCATGTTAGTTTCCATGAGTTAATATCGAGTTCCATCTTTTTATTCATCCACCAGTTAGAGGCTTCAATTCCTACGGGTCCTTGCCCAACTTCTTGGCTTTCGCTAGGATTGGTTCATGTCCTCACCATCTTCACAAGAATAGATTTTACCTGAATGTTTATCCATGTTAGATTTAATCATGTTATCAACTATCTTATAGAAAACATTAAAATGGCATTCAATGCACATAAATAATTCCACATAAGATTAAGCACAAGCTTTTGATAAACACATGATTTTATTCATTTCTTAAGGATATCAACATTATTTTTTATTAAATGGAGTGACTATTTAGATAGTCAAGTGGAGAGTATCCCTTGTATTCACTCTCCAAGACACATAACTTAATGGAGTATATCCTACAGATTGAGATTGTTGTTCATCTCTCATTTTTTCATACATATCCCAAAATGGAAAATAGCCTTAAGATTTTTCATCTGATACATATTTGTGAGGAACATAGCCCTCAGACTCATTACTCGAGGAAATTACAATTACTTCCTCCATTGGAAGAACTCTAGGGTCCCTAAAGATAAATGTCGGACTGACACTTCCTTCTGAGGGCATATCCCTGGAAAGTGATAATGACTCAGACTTCTCTAGTGAGATGTAAGGTAGGTAATTGTACATGGCCTCCATCTTCATATTTCTCTTCACATCACTGATCCGAGAAAGTGCATGACTGAATGTTTCAGTGTCGCTCAACCAGATGGAATTTTCGTAGTTAGTACCCTCAATTGCTCTAGTGATGGCTTCTCTTTCCTTCTTGGTCTTGAGGTAGCGCTCGTTTCTGATTATAGACTTCCTATCCGTTAACCTAAGATGCACCATCCTGGCATAAGAATTTCTAAACATTAGATAACTTTGGATGGAAAGTATGATGATCTCGTAGGTTTTAGAGTTAAAACTGGTAGCTTTGATACCACATGTAACATGCCAACCATTCACTGAAGTAAGTTTTCCTAAATTTTCACTTTGTGAGTAAATAAACTATGTAACAAGCCATTACAATAAAAATATTCTTTTCTTTATTGAGAATAAATGCACAAAGATGCCATAACAATATACAACAAGGATTCCATTTCAATATAATTTCACAAATTACAATATTCCAAGAATGTACACAATTACATACATAGCTCAATCGAGCTTTAGATAAATAGATATAGATGGTCCAGGATCCGCTTTTCAAAACCTTGGTCTTTTGTCGCCTGTTGAGGAGGAGAAGCATCACTCAAGAAATTTTCAACCAACCACAGACTCATATGTGGTCCCCCGTGGCCCTTCCCTTCAACGAAGAGATTGGTTGAGTAACCTCGTACAACAAACCAAACTAAGCTTAGTGTTGTGCCCTACATAACTAGAACTTGTAACCCTACAATCTGCAACTAGCATGTACTACATGTTCATAGTGAACTAATAATGGAGCCAAAGACAATCACACTACTTTGGCCAAAGTGTTTTCACTCAGTACTTTGAGTGATGGTCATTATTTCAATTACACTTCTTAAGCTCATTTTGACTTAAGGCCACTATAATCTATGCATAGGTAATCCCTCCCATGGGTAATCTTTAACCCTAGAATCACCCTATCATTAATCTTGTGTACTCTAGGTTATCCTCTACTCTTAAAGCATATATAAAAGTTCCCTCCCTTCATTGGACTAACAATCCCAGGAGTAACCCACTATCTATTATAATCAAATAAATTAGCCACGAGTAATCCTTAAGCTACCCTTGTTTAATCATATCTAGTGAAATAATAGGAAAAGGGGGATATGCTTTTGTATGGTTTAGGACATAGAGAAAACCTACTTTCCAATTATCTCATTCAAGGATAACTCTAGAGATCTCAATGCAAAAGAGAAAGAGATCTTGCAATAGGGTTGTCCTAGGGCTTGATTATAAACTAATGAGGGGTTCACCACCAAGCTAGGGCTTGGAAAAATGTATGAAATACAAGATCTAATGATTGAACTCAATGATGTAAGAAACTTCACTAAATGAACTATAAATGCAAATAAATCAAAACAACAAACTAGAAAAGTATAGAGGAGCACTTGGAAATCGGAGAGAGATTGAATAGAGATGACTTGAAATACTGAATAACCTAAAATTTAGGTCTATTGGGACTCATACACCAGTCTGGGTGTATCAGTCTCAGATCTAGGTTTCTATGTAGGAACAGGTTTTTGGAAAAATGGTATCTTAAACTTCAAAAATTTGAAAAATAACCTAAACTAGGACTCGTACGCTAGGACTAGTGTATGAGTCTAGTTAGGGTTTTCTAGAACTTCAAAGTCTAAATTTGGTCTGCAATGTCTGCTCTTTCGGTTCCACTTTGTTTTTGGATCTCAAACCTTGATTTCAGATATGTAGATGACCTTTTAGTGAAGATTACAACCTTGCAAATGAGGAGACAATTCCAACAACTTTCTCCAAGCTTGTAACCTAATCTTCAATTATCCTTCATGCTCTAAGACACCTAGATCTACAATCACAGGTGTAAAGAGGATAAAAACTTGTTGATTGTTAGTGAATAGGGCTTTGCCTTGTTCAAACCCCTTTTAGGTAATTAAACCAAATGATGAGATAATGAAATGAGGGTATGAAACATGAAACATGAACAATGATACCTTAAATGATGCCTTATAAATTAGCAATATAATATGAAATGGCTATGAGGAATGTAGATCTAGATCTTGAAATTTTCCATGAAACAATGCTTGTAGACGGATCTTCAATGCTACATCACATCACTAGCTCAACAACATGCTTGATGCTTGATAATCTTGACATGATGATGGATCTTGAATTGTTGCAATAATTGATGAAGAATCCTGCTCTTGAATGCCTTAAGAAGTGATCTTGTAAACTCTCTTAGTGCTCTTGTGAAGCCTTGGAATGCCTAAATCTTGAGTGCTTGACTTGATATCATGAATTCTTAATGAAATAATGATTTTCGACCTCATTTATATAGGAAATCCATCTAATATCTCGTTAATTGGATCCCACAGGCTGATATTCATGAAATTTGAACTTAAAACCCAATTTTCTCGATCAAAACCTTAAAAATAGGCCAAATGGGACTCATACACCTAATGTGGTGTATGGGTCGCACATGGCCTATTTGAAGAGAGAGAATGTCGGGGAGTCAAGAAATTAAGTTTATATGAGGTCTATGTCAAGATTTTGGTTAAAATATGCCTTGGGATGCACAATATAGGGTCTTAGGGGACTATTAATGATGTTATAAAGGTTATATATGCAAGGGGGCCCAAAATTCAATGTGAAAGTGTAAATAAATATATTTTACAACATTAAATCAAGGCAAAATCAAGTCAATTTAGCTTAAAAGGGCCCTGAATCCATTGTGAATGTGTACAACACATTACAACACTAGATTAGGCCCATTTGGTTTACAAGACACCTAAATTTAATGTGAAGGTGTGAATAAATACACTTTACAACATTAAATTAATGAAAAGTTAGGTTTATTTAGCTTTAAAAGGGCTTAAAACCTAATGTGGATGCATAAAACACATCACAACACTAGATCAAGGCAATATCAAGTCCAATTTGACATTAATTATTCCCAAATTATGCAAGGAAAAGGCATACTTTTTTTGTTGCCACATCTAGTATGTTAATATTTATGACAAACAATTCCTCCTATTATGGAGTATTACAAGCACTTCACAAAACAACATAGACAACTTCTATTTTCCTTTCAAAGAAAACATTATTTTTCTCTAATGCAAGTAATCACAATAGACTAAATAAAGCATTCAAGAATCAATCTTTCATAAACTAAGACAATTAAAGGAAGAATTATCCCCATGCCTGTAACTTGCTTATCCAATTGACTGAATGATGCACAACTTCCCAATTTTAGCCACTAGCTTTACTTTGACTTCACAAGAAATGCCTCTATAAGCCTTCCCTCAAGTTGATAATATACTTCGCTCTAAATACTCAAATCTCTCTCACAATACTCAGAATAAACTTGTTGAATAAGACAAATGAGAACTGTGGAATAGAATGCGTATAAATGTAGAGAAAAAGCGTATGGAATGTGTCCCAAAAGAGAGATTGCTTCTCTATTTGTACAGAAGCAAGGACACTCCCTAGCCTACATAAGAGGCATGCAAATTGACAGCAACATCCATGCAAATCAACTCACTCAAATCAGCTTAAAAGGTGGCGCATAAGCAAAGATCACACTCAACATAGAGTGCCACAGATCGACCTCATTAGTTGAAAACAATATTTAAGACTATTTCAAACAACACATGATGAAAAGGTGACATTCAAATTGCCTCAAAATTAACTTCTACAACAATCAAAACTTCTTAATATGGCGCCAAGTAGGCTACCATTCACCCTATAAGTTGGTGTGACCTTTCCTTTTGAATTAGTCTATTCTTCAAATACAACACTTATATACAGTCGACTAAGTCTATGATGAGTCACTTTGTCCCATTAACCATCTTTGACTAATTCATCGAATTGTTGTAACTTATCCTTTGATTTATGCACTTTCATTTACTTGCTATTGATATGTATTCCATGATAAGGCATCTCAAGTATTTTCAGTTTACTAAGTCAAAGATATTCTAACCCAAAGCATCGACTAAGTCTTACTTTCCAAATCAACTTAACTACTACGAATTATATTGCATATATTTCAACCATTATATATTGCCAATACATATTATATATTCAACCTATGTTTATGCTAATAAATCAGCCTCAAAGCATTGTATAAGTTAATCAATTCCCAAGCATTTAATTACATTTACATATATATTCATATATTTACATATACATATATATATGTATATCCACACACACACACATATATATATGTATATGTATATATATGTTAATATATATTTATATATATCAAGTATGCCAATAAAGTATGTATACATTTGAAATGAATACAAACAAGATGTCATTCACATAGTGATAACAATTATATCAATTGTGTGTAAATATATATATATATAAATATATATATATATATATATATATATATATATATATATTCATCTATGTACATGTATACGTATGTATACATATATCAATACATTTGTATGGGTATATCTGTTTGCCAATCATACACATGTATTGATACATATATACATACAAATATATGCATATATATATTATATATACATACATATACACATTCGATTACACACCATAGTCATACACAATTACTATTGCATTAATAAGCACCCACGTGTGATATATATATATATACATATACATATACATGTCGTAAGGTCTATTTGATAGTTCCACACACATAAGAAACTCGTCCATAAGTGTGCTTAGGTATGTCTACCTATGTACCCTCATGTATGTGTTCCTTCATGTGTATGGTCTATCATCGACATGTGTATGTGTGTACATATACATATTCCATGTATGTTCTATTCATCAATACAAGCATAGTCATATAGGAAGGAACTCACAAGCTCAAACAGATAAAATTCACCCAATAATGCACTCAATAGTAATCAAGACCCTTACTAATGCAGACACAACAAACTAAGGATGAATTACCAACTTCCCTCATAATAACTTGACTCAACAATACTACTATGAATGTGTGTAAGCTTAGATAGGTTACGTTACTGGTTACCCAACCAAGATCTTTTCTTGAGTGATACTTTCCCTCCGCTTGGAGGATTGAACATATACCTGCATCCACTAACATATGCCACGACAGTCAGCTATTCAACAAAATATGCATCACACATAATACATCTCTTTAGTTATAATTTCAATTCAATAACCATTCATTTCACACATATGTGTTTCTTCACATAACATTAAATGAAATAACATTCTTTCACAATTCATTTGATAACAAAGTGCAAGCACAATTTATTCATCTTTTGAATACAAATTACATTCACATTTACCCTACATAGTAATAGTAAATAGTAAGTACATAATTGGGGTGTAACAAATGGGATCCTATTTATATTTTCAGTTTGGGACCCCGAACCTAAGTGGGATCCCGTTTATTAAAAAATAAGATCTTGTTTTGTTGAATCCAATTTCAGGATTTTAGCTGAGGTTGAAACTTCCACCTTTTGTGGACTCAACTTCATGTGTTTACCCATGCACAAAAGAGATCATATGTGAAAGCATAATGTTATTCCAACAAAGGATGAAAATGCTGGATTACAATAGACTGATTAAGTTACAAATGATTCCCCTTGGTTATATAGCTAAGGTCAGACATAGGTTTAGACAAGATTATGACAATTTTTTTAATCATATGTCATGAGACAACAAACATTAAATGACCTAAGACTCAAGAAGTAAATGGCATAAGATAAGATAAGTTCTAATGTCATCTAAGACTTCTAGAAATATCCCTTAGACCTAAGTAAACTTAACATGTCAATAGGACCTACTAGATGAACTAGATAGGTAAAACACCTAATTCACACCAACAACCTTATTAACATCATTGGTGACTGGTGACTCATATGTATGTATTTTTCATATATATGAACATATGAGAAAAACATGTCAATCATTCAATAAATCATAGTTGATCTAACAATTTTATTTTTCATATATAATATGTACACAAACTTTTCAATAATATTCACATTGATAATACTTAACAACACTATTTTATTAAGACAATGGAATTGTCAACCATAAAATAAGCCTAAAATTTATAACACTCCTTTCACTATTATATACCATCTAAATGAAACTTGGTTTAATAAAAAACTTCTCATTTTTGAGACCATAATAATGTATGGTTGACTCCCTATTGAAACCATAAATTTTATGCATGCTTATAATTACCATTAAACACTATCAAGCAAATCACTACCTAGCTCATAAGAATTATGTACAATCTAAAAAATATCAATCTCGTAAGAATAAGAAAAAATAAGGCATGGTTAAGTCATAGTATAATCACTATCAAAGGCTGGAGTAATAAATGTATTTTATAGATGTAAGGGGACCGACAACTGATTCGCCAAACATAATTGCTTTGAATGTAAGAATATGATTAGCAGATTTGTTTAGGTTTCCTAAATCTACAACATTTTGCTTATTTTCTTTATTTGGAGGGATGTTTGATACCAAATTCTCTGAATCCATTATACTTGCACATTAAATTGAAACACAAGGGTTCTGACGTCGATGGAGAGTACAGGGACAACTACCGAACGAAGCACTAACACACACACATGCGAATAAAAGTCGAAGTAAATGCAGGACTAATACCAAGGGAAACAAGAGAGCCTACTTGGGTTAGAACACAAACCCTAATGGCTAGTGGTCATTAATGCCAAGTTACAATTTTCTTACACCTATTAGCTCTCAATCCCCATAGATTTCATTATTATTTTTCAATAAATTACATGTTTAGAAAATAGACAGTCAAAAAAATATTTTTATTTATTTTCTTATAAAATTTGGGAGCAACATGTTTAATTTTTTTATTTTTTAAGATGTGTTCATCTTGAAAAATTAGTTAAAAAACATATATTCATTAAAAAATTAGCATAAAAATTGGAAATAAACTACATGGTGTTAGCTAATTTATCATTGAAGAAAATTTTTAAATACTAGAAAAAGTTAACTTTTAAGGGTAGCATAAAATATGCTATGTTATGTTTTATGATAGAAACAAGAGCACTTTGTGTGCTCCCCCTTTTTGAACCCCTTAGTCTCCACCATTTTCCAAAAGAAGTTAGTAGTTTGAAAGTATATTCATAGCACTACAACTCTTGTTCTTGTTGCATCTTAAAATTTTGAGCGTAAATATCTTCAATTTCTCATCCAAGACTAGTCTTTTCTTAATTTCAAAAAATGATCACTTAAGACCCTTTTTTGGTCCCCTATTTCCGATTACTAACCCATATCTTGTGTATAAATTTTGGTTTGTTTTAAATATTTTTCAAACTATAGAATATATTTTTGTTTTGAATAGCAACATTTACTTTCTAATTTTATGAGTTTTTTCCTATACATAATATTAGAATTTCAAACCCTAAGGAACCTTATGCCATACATATAGTACCAATACCATGCCAAAAGATGTGGCCTTAGATCAACATATAAATGAAGTAGAAGCATGAACTAATCAAGTACTTGATTAATTAATATTATGTCCATCAAGTTGTGTGCAAGCCTTAGCTACACCAGATTTAATTGGGAATAGATTGTGCTAATCATTAGATTTAATAGAGATTATGCAATACTAAATCACCTTGAAATCACATAACAATATAACAATAAATTCAAGAGCAAAAAATATATAAAATACTATTATTCTATTATATGTATCGAAGGTTGTGTAGATGGAAGGAAAGAGCTAGAACATATAGACTTTGGTAGAATAAATTAAAAATATAAGTTTCTTAAAGGAGTTGAATTAGTCCTAAGGGACTATGTAGTGGGCTCAACATAAAGAGCAATTAAGTCAAATAAACTCAACTTGAAGATCATGTGAGATCAACTTGATGTGAAGTGTTTATTATTGTTAAATCTACCTAAGCAATAGTTACCTACTTGTATAGTTAATATAATAGATACAATAATTAATTAGACCAACAAACACATGTTTACTATAATTTTAGCTAACTTATTTTATTGTTCGACTCATATATCTAAAATGTCATTTACTTTTAGTGTAAATTAGCTTATTTTATCATTTGACTTGTAAATAATGTCATTTACATTTAATTAATTTTCACATATTTTTAAGTGTACAATTTTATTTCTTTAAATTTAATATGTTTAGGCTACAATCTCAAGGAGCAAGGCCTACTAAAATTTCTAAGAGGGTGTTTCTAAGGAAAATTAGAAGTAGTTTTTAAAGTAATAGATCCCATGAGTTTTTAAATGATTTCTTTAAGTATATTTTAAGTGAGTATTAAAGTATTTTTAAAGCAATAGATCTCATGAGTTTTTAGGTTCTTTTTAAAGTAATTTTAAGTGAGAATTAAAAATTTTAAATAAGAAATCATGACAATCAAAAGGTAATTAAAATTATTATTTTTTATAAAAAAAGTCACACAAATATGATGTTTCTAAATTGGTGGAGGGAACTCTCAATCTCCTCTCCAATACCGATTTAAATGTTTTAGTTATAAATATAGGGTAGAAACTATTTTGCAAACAAAATACATCTATGGTCATCAAATACAAATACATGTCCATCAAGCTTGCATTTATATTATGTATGGTCAATTTAAAAAGAAGAAGTTAAAATATCATTTCATTTCAAAAAAATGTGAGCCACACATTGACTAGCATGTTCCAATAGTTATGATAGGGAAGATGATTTAGTAGTTGAGCATGTTCCAATAAGTATGATAGTATTTGTTGATTTAATGTCCAAAATTTAATAGTATCATATTAGTAGTTGCGACTTTATAGTTGTTAGTGTTGATCATGAGTACTCAAAATGAAACAAAATGTATTCCTTAGATCTAAATAGTAATAAATCATGTGATGCCACATTGACACACCGATAAAACATGACTTAATGTACAACTATTATAACTTAATGCACAAGTACTAGCTGATTCGGTAGTTGAGTGTGTTCCAATACTATAAGTATTTGTTGATTTAATGTCCAATAATTTAATAGTATCACACTAATAGTTGTGACTTTTAAAGTTGTTAGTGTTGATCATGAGTACTCAAATTGGAACAAAATGTATTCCTTAGATCTAAAAAGTGACAAAATCATGTGATGCCACATCGACACACCAATAAAACATGATTTAATATACAACTATTATAACTTAATGCACAAGTACTAGTCTACCGTTTTTGAGGAGTTTTTTTCGACAACTCAACAAATAGCATGTTGATGTGACATCATATTTGATGACGTGGCCCAAAAAACCTTAGTTATAAACAAACGCCTTAACAAGTAAATCTTTGATAAGTAGGAGATTTCTTTCACAGCGTGTCAAATTATGATATTGCTATCAAGATTCAACCGTGTAGTTTTTGAGTCAAACTCATTGACCCATGATTCATGAGTAGTGGTTCACAAGAACCCATCTTTCATGATAATGAATGGTCCACTTAGCACGCATTGCATCTAGGTGATGCTCACAGAGGTGAAGCATTGGTCCGTCCCGGGAGTTCACCCATCCCAATACTGCTCCAGCTCAAGCATGCTTAACCACGGAGTTTCCCCCAAGGTTAAGCCCACTTAGCTTACTACCCCATTTGCAAAACCTTTAGCAAGTGTTATGCCTTATGAACCATGCATTATAGAGCCCCTTTAGCTCATCAATTGATAAGTAGGAGATTTCTTCCACAGCGTGTCAAATTATGATATTGCTATCAGGATTCAACCGTGTAGTTTTCGAGTCAAACTCATTGACCCATGGTTCATGAGTAGTGGTTCACAAGAACCCATCTCTCATGATAATGAATAGTCCACACCATTCATTATCATGAGAGATGGGTTCTTGTGAACCACTACTCATGAACCATGGGTCAATGAGTTTGACTCGAAAACTACACGGTTGAATCCTGATAGCAATATCATAAAGTAAATCTTTGTAATAAAATGAGAGTAATTTAAAGTTGCCACATTAAATTTCGACAGACAAGAAATTAGTGTGCTCAACTATTAAGTCTTCTCCCTCAATCAAATGACGAAAAAGCATTACCATAAATACATTTAACATTAAAATCAAATCTACTACCTACAAAATTTAAGATACAAGAAAAAATATCATTTTGATTGTGTAATTTTTTTTCCGATTCCATGGAACTAACATCAGATTCCACACGTATCAACATCTCTGGTTTAAGCTGTCAACGTCGCGTTGAATGATCTAGAAACCCATCATTACACCGCCCTGTAGTACTGCTACGTCTAATTAAAATCATTTCTTTCTCTCCTCCTGCATCTAATCGTGATGGCGCGTAGTGCGCGTAGCACTTAATCTATAAAGCTATCATATATTAATGATGGAGCAGGTCTGACGCCGACAAGTGACCAAAAAAGTCGTCGACTAGAATCCGATATTGTAATCCACACTTGTTTTAAAATAACGAAGGCAGCTTCCACAGTACTGCTTACACACACGGATATTTGACGGTTAGGTTAAAGGTTGCGTCACAGGTCGCGCTTACAAGTATGGGCCTTTTGCACCACTATTCATCATGTCTGTAACAAGAATGACTTGGAAAGCATTCGTCCTTCTGTTGTTGCTCTACTTTTGTGTAGCCAACGCTGAATGCCCAATCAATCTCGACTATGTCACTAAAATGTCTTGGAATACATCCTACTGCGAGTCCATTCAAACTGCCCCCCAACTGGAAAATTGTCGGACCACACTAAGAACTGTGATTGGTGTGGGGCTTGCTCAATTTCTGAGAGAAAAATCCATTTTTGAACTTCCTGATTATGCCTCTGCCGTCTCTTGCTTCAGCATATTTCAACAGAGGCTTATCTCTATGGGCCTTCCCTCAAACTTGGTTCACCTCTGTTTCAATGATACTTCAGAGTATGTCTCAAGTCCCCATCTGTGCGGAGGCATACAGACGAAACAAGACTGGGTTGAAAAGCTCGGATCGACTTCGTTGGACACCGCCTGCAAAGGCGACCTCTCTGGTGCCTCTGCCTGTGGTGCCTGCTATGCCGGCGGGGAAGCAGTTCACAGGCAGTTAACAGACATGATAAAAAACATTTCAGAAAAAATGAGTCGGAAATGTTACTATTTCATTTGCCTGTACGCCGCAGGCGTGGCGAATGAATTTGGGCCTATGACTACCCAAGCGGCCAAATGTATTCTCCGCGTGCCATTTCTTCACGAGAAGCCCAAGCGAAGGATTTTGTTCTATGGTAGTACAGGCGCTGCCATTGGGTTCCTCCTGCTCTCTGGTTTAGGCTTCGGTTACTGTTTCTGGGTGAGGATGAAGGGCAAGGCGAAGCACAGTTATTTTGTGAGAAGCAAAAGGAATCTCCTAAAAGATACTGTGAAGCCCAACATGGGCGCGGTTTGGTTCAGCATTCGACAGATCAAGAACGCCACGGGCAATTTCAGCGCGGCCAATGTGGTCGGCCAGGGCAGTTTCGGAACAGTTTATAAGGGCGTCCTCACCGATGGTCGCCCGATCGCAGTAAAGAGGATCACAAACTGCACTGCGGAAGGAGAAACCGAATTCATAAACGAGGTGGAGATCATCAACAGCATTAGGCACCGGAATTTGGTGGCTCTGAGAGGCTTCAGCGTTTCAAGTGACGACAAAGAGGGGCGCCAGAGATTTTTGATTTATGATTTCATGGCTAACGGCAGCCTCGATGAACACATTTTTGGAGGGTGCAAAGAAAACAGGGCTCCCCTGAATTGGGAGCAGCGGAAGAACATCGCCCTCGGCACGGCGAAGGGCTTGTGTTACCTGCATTACGGGGTGCAGCCAGCAATTTATCACCGAGATATCAAGGCTACTAATATTCTGCTGGATGATGAAATGAACGCCTGTGTAGCGGATTTTGGGCTTGCCCGGATAACCACACAAGGCCAGTCACATCTCACCACCAGAATAGCCGGTACCCATGGCTACTTAGCCCCTGAATATGCCCTCTACGGACAACTTACGGACCGGAGCGACGTCTACAGCTTTGGCGTTGTACTGCTCGAGATCATGAGCGGTAGAAAAGCGTTGGATACTTCAGCTGAAGAATTTCTTATAACGGATTGGGCGTGGAAGCTTGTCAAGGCAGGTAAAACTTCCCAAGTTTTAGATAGCAGAATCCGGGAGGACGGACCCCAGAGCATAATGGAGAGATTTGTTTTGGTGGGCATTCTTTGTTCCCATATAATGGTGGCATTCAGACCCAGCATAGTGGAGGCATTGAAGATGATGGAGGGGGAGACTCACATTCCAGAAATCCCAGACAGGCCTCTGCCTCTCACAGATCAAGGATCGTTTGCTCATAAACACGGCGACGGTGACTCTTCTGTTTCAGATTCACTACCGTCTTTCAGTTCATTTACCATTATACGGTGACCATATACGCCTGTATTTTCTGGTAGATTGTACTATTAATGCCGACTTCACTGTAAGTTCTTTGTCCTGACTGCGTACTGCGCAGACAAACAGCTGTAAATAAGTTAGAATTAAGCTAAACAGGTTTGGATGATGTGTCTCTTGTCAGAAGCTAATTTTGTTCTGATCTGGAGGCTTTTATGGTTTGAAAATTTCGTGTCGGTTGGAAAGCTTTTTTTGGTGGGTGTTGTCCACATACTGCATTTGAAATGGTGTGTAAAGGCCGTGTGGAAGATGTGACGTTAAGTAGTTGCAGTACGAGTGCATTCTTAAATGCTCTGCACTTTGAACCGCCATTTTTGTCTGTTTATGCATTCAAGGATGTACGGTTTCTCTGTCCACGTTGCGGAGATATTTTTAAACTTAACATTTTCGGCTTCATTGAGTGGATGGTCGACTGTTGAGTCATTAGAATTTTAAAAGACAGTTTGAAACTTTGGATAAGCATCTCACAGTTTTTCTTAATACATTTTATTATTTTATAAATGTAGTGGAATATTGACAGTCATCACTTACAATTTTGTTTTTATTTTTAATAGTTTATAAATGCAATGAAAGATAAATAGTCCATTTAGAACTTTGTTTCAAGGGTTATTTTGGAGATTTGGATAATAAGAATTTAATAGACGGAAACATTTCATTAAGAAAAAACGTGAACTCTTTAAGGAGAGCTTTTATTAGGTTTGTGTTAACATATAACAAAATTTAATATAGTATTTTTTCAATTAATGAAAAAAGATTTTTACAATTCATGAGGATTATTGAACAATTTTTGGATTAGATTGTGTGAGTATTTTTTCGTTTTTAAAGTAAAAGTGCAAATTACATTTACCTTCTCTTTATCAATAATCTTATGTGAGTTGTTGTTGTCAAAAAACACCCACATCATCATATGTTATATAATTAAAAAAAAATTACTACTTGTGAAGAGTCATGCAATATGAGGCACTTGAATCAATCAATTATAAGTCATTAGTAGCAATGTTAGCACAAATTAATAAAACATCATTGTCATTATTGAAGGATTTACTAGTAAAGGAATATCATTATTTTTCTTGTTTCTACATTCCTTATTCAAATAGCTATGTTTCCTAAAGTTCCAATATTCGAGCCTACTCTTTCTAGGGTTTTAAATTCATCTTAGACCTATCCTTGTCCCTTTTTAAATACCATCATTTTTTTTGGGTCTACCCTAAACATAAAGTGCATCCTTTGAACCCTCATCCATGGATTTCTTCATTTATTCACTAAACAAAGTAGCAACAAGAGATTCCATGCTAGACTTTGTAGCGTAGCCACTAATTGCAATGATTGTGTTTTTCACTGATTTGAAAAAAAGAGCAAAACAAAAGAAAATATACATCTATCATTTTCATCAATCTTAACATCAATAGATCCCAGATGACACAAAAATAAAATCAAAAGCATTCAAATTCTTGACAAAGCCAAGTTTCCTTAATTTTTCATCAATACAATTTTATTAACTATTTATGTGACTCTTGGTTTAATAATTTTCACCAATCATTTTCCATAAAATTGTATGTCTTAGTTAGTTTCCTCAGAAACATTTAGAAGAATAGAGGCAAAGACACAATCTTAAGATTCTTTGTGCTTTCTTGTCTTCATCTAATACACAAACATTTATTTGTCTTCATCCAATAAATAATAAGCAAACTACATGGTAGAAGATAAAAATCTATTTTACTTGTAAAAGCATAGAAGAAGGAAAAGGAGATCACTTTTATTTGACAATCTATAAAGAGTGAAAGTCTTTAATTCCAAATATTCTTATAATTCCTTTAATAAGTTCATTTTCATTCCATATAATATCGTAACTCCATCCATTAACATTGTTTAACCCACAAGATTCCAAAACTATCGACTTAAAGTCTACAATAAGATTCATAATATATCTAATTACATTTATAAACACGTGCCATCTTTCATGACATTTATAATACAAAACATTGTAAAAGAAATTTACAATTCAAGACTTAGGCATTCTGTCGCCTTAAGTTCAACAATAATCATACAATAATGAAATATAAAAGATATAAGAAGAAATCTTCATTTGATCTTCAATCCAATAGACAATCTTCAAACATGAAGATGAGAACAAGGTTCAGGTGCTTTTTCTGCCCAACCTCGAAGCTTACGCTTTCCCGGAATTCCTTAGTCATTCAAAGAATACCCAGCCCTGCACGAATCACTTAGCAAAAAGAAGTCGACAAGCAGGATGAAATCTAATGCGTGCCTAGTATAACTAGTAAATCCACAAGCATTTTCATTTTTCTAATTCATTTAAGGAACAAGCAAGTTCAATAGTAGGATATGGTAAAGAGTTATAAATATTCCATCTGTTTCAATGGTCCTTAAGGTACTTGGCCAAGTAAAATTTCATGCACGACAAATAATAGTAGTTTTGGAAAAACAAAACTACGCTCTCTAAAAACCCATATTCAGCACCCATCCCAGAAGGTAACTTTCCAAACACATGTCATGCACATTCAATTATCAAGCATGCATGGTTCCATTCAAAAATAGATATTCTTTCTCAAAAATATGAATTGCACTTTTATATTCAAGCAAACATGGTTTTAAAATGCAATAATTTCATAGTTTCAAATCACAAATAACATTATGTTCATATTTAATATAAAATAATAAAATAAATTTAAAAGAAGGTGTATCTCAAGTATGTAATCTAAGTACATATTTAAACAGGAATAAATAAGCACACATTCTTTCGGTTCATTTACTTATATAATTTATCTTCACTTCGAAATAATCCTTTTTTAATTCGTTTCAATTTCAAGTAATTTATATTTTACTTTATTTCCTTTTCTATCTGTGTTTTTTCATATTTCTCTAAAATGTTATCTTTTCAAAAACGTAAACACCTCATATTTACTTCTATTTCGTAGCAATTTTAGTTTCATTCTAGAAAATCACTGATTTAAACTCTTATTCTTCAAACATATTTAATATACACAAAATATTTTATCTTATCATTCTGGAAAACATTCAATAATTTTTAATCTTTGATATTTTAATATCTTCATTTTCTTTTCTTACAATTTCTAATTTTTTGTTTGTACAGTTAACGAATGTAGTTTTCTTTTCGTTGTTTTTTTTTTGAATCTACAACATATTGTTTTATGTGCAAATCTTTAATATGCAAAAACATAATTTACTAAACAAAAAAATCTACTATCTCTTGATTGTTTTTTTGTTTAAGATCGTTCTACAATTTTCTATTCAAATCTATACTTTGTCTTCACTTTTATTTCAGTCTAGTGTTTGATTCTTTTATCTAAATTCAATAAAAACAGTGACAGACACATTTTTGTTTAAAACGAAGGAAAATAATTAAATTTAGATATTAATTTGCTATTAATTTGAAAAATAACTAGTTATCTATCGAATCTACCTGTTTATTCCCTGTAGCTGAGTGTTTTCTCAAATTTGGAAATGAATCTTTGTCTTTCTCTGTCAATTTGTTGAACATTCTAAATTCTCTTTTGCTTTTGTTGTTCTCTATTCTTGGGCGCACCTTCCAATTTCTCACCTCTTTTCTTTCTGTTTAAAACCTTCTCCCTAACTCCTAGATCTCTATATTTCTATTCTTCTCTTTACCTGTTGTCTGCTCACCTTCCACCCATGCCTTTCCTCCTTATTCCTATTCTACACACCTCTCTTCCCTCTCCATACTGGCCGCCTTTTCTCTTCTCATTCCCATGCGCCTTCACCTCCTCTCCTTCTCCCACGTGCCCTTGACAATTCTCTTCCTCCCTCCCTGTGCATGGGATCCAACAGTCCTCCTTTCAAAAAGAAAATAAAATTATGTTTTATGCCTGCTTCATGTTCAGGTCGTACGTCCTTCTCTCTGTGCTTGCGAATGGAAAGTAAGCAGCTTCACATAGTATATGATAAACAGTATGTTCTCTCCTCCTTCTAGCGCCTTCTCAGAGAGCAGATATGCAACATGCAACAATCAATTCAAATCTCTCCCTTGCTGGCTGTGCATCAGAAAAACAATCATGAATCCCCTAAACATAAAAACCATTATGTGTTTTCTACCCAACTCCAAAAATGGAATTTTACTCTCTCCTTTCCTTTTAATTCGATTTTCCCCACTTTATTATCATGCAAAATGGTAGTTGTTATCAAAGAAATCATATCCACTTTTTATGTTTTGATCTCCAGAACTCCAAGTTCTAATCTCTGATTGCATGCAAAATTGATTGAAAGATATTTGTTTTCAATTTGTTAATTACTGTTTTGTTTTCAATTTCAATTCCAACTTTGAACTTATTTCTATTTTCAATAACTTACTTTGATATTTATCTATTCCTTCAAACAAATCTTTCTTCTTTCATTTATTAAATGAGAAAATAACTCAATTTAATATATATAATTATTTAAACATTTATTTCTACTTTCATTTATTATTTGCGAAAATAACAATAAATTAATTACACAAATTATACATTATATATGATTAAACCATTTTCTCACAACAATATTTAAATTGTCATTTAAAACAAACAATTTATTTTTTGCAATTTCGTTCAAACAAAAGCATAGCCATAATAACCATTTAATCATCACGAAAATACATTATAATTAACTAAGTGGTGTGTGAGATTTCATGATCCTTATTAACGTCTAATGGCTAAAACGACTCTACCTGAACAATGTTCTCGCCTTCATTCTCGTTCACCTGTTCTCGTGTTCACTTGCACTCAAGTTCTCATCAACAATAACAATCCCCGAATTTCATAATAATGAATTTCAAATCATTTCAATTGCATTTCAATTTCAATTTCAATAATCATCAATTTCAATTTCAATCTCAATTTATATAATCATCTAACATAAACATTGAAATTCTCATGATTAATAATCGCAATAAAATAATTGATAAAAATCAGTACGTGACACAATCGAAGACTTGATTAAATGATATAAGTAAAAAAGAGTTTTTGAGTTGTCAAGTTTAGATTTTGAGACGTATTTTGATACAATATCATTAAAGACAATAGTTAATATGGTTGTGTCTTATTTGGTGTCGGCTCATCCATATGTCTATGGTTTTGTTTGAAGTTATATGTTGGCATCTTAGTTTGTACAATCATGTCCTCTACAATTTCTAAGTTGGAACTTGCAACCTACAATTTCTAAGTTGGAATTTGCAACCTACAATGTGTGGCAAAAGGGTGGCTATTAGTTATTTAGAGGATCTACCTTAGTAAGATCTCTTAGTTGACTTAACAATAAGGTTGGAAATTCTTGGATGTATGAAACTCCAACTGTTTGAGAAAATCAAAGTGTGTATTACAATGAAAATGTGGTAATGAAAGTTTAACAACTCCTAATTTTTTGTATTGCTTATGTGTACTCCTAAATGCTTGGTTGTGTTTAATGATGTCCATTTCTTTTCTCAAGAGATAAAAAGACAAATGTTTTGGATGGGAAAAGAAAAATATGAATTCAATCAACACACTCACATATAATCTTGTCTAAAAATATGATTTCATTAAACATGTAAGAATATGATATCCAATATAAAAAATTTCACAATTTCCCATAATTTCTGAACACATTTAAGTGAAGCATAAATTAAATTAAAAAAAGTTTATGGGCATATTGGACTTGTCTATCACTAATGTCGACGAAGAATCAGACAAGTGGCGTCGTCTAAGCCTTTTTGTCGGGACCGCGTACTGCGCAGGGCAAACAGCTGTGGAATATTAGGTCGAAAGGCTGATTTTGTTTTGATGTGAAGCATTTGGAAGGGAGTGTAAAGGCCATGTGGGAGACGTCAGTTTAGTCGTAGTGCGGGAGAATTCTTAAATGCTCTCCACGCTATTTATCATGCCTCTTCAACGTCTGTTATAAGTAAAGTTTGTCTGGTCAATGCCTACAAAAGAATTTTACTATCTTCTATGCCAGGCCTTTAATTAATAGAAAATTCCTAAATTAAAAACTATTTGAGTGGTATCTAAAATTGAGTCAAAATGGAAAATTGTTAAACAAATCTAATATTTCTATAATCATATTTAAATAATTTAGAATAGGGGAAATGTGTCAATTGTCGCTCATGATTCAATTGTTGTTTACTTCATGCTTACCTAACCTCCTAATAAACGTTTAAATTTTAGTCATTACATTGTTTTAATTATGCCAATAAAAACTTACAAATTATATCAATATATGTTCACTACTAAATGTGTAGCTAACCAATATATATATATATATAAA
>CM021104.1:676874935-676887910 GCA_007115665.2 Sequoiadendron giganteum | reverse complement strand
AAATAAATAAATATAGAAGAAAGGGGTTGGCTCACTACCAAGATCTGAACTACAACAAATGTATTTACAATATGCAAAAAATATAGTTCTGTTGAAGCTCAAACACTGAATCAACACACTTCATACTACTCTACTCTTCTCTGTATTCTCATCAAATTCACATTCTTTGCTTAAGAATTTGCACACATAACTTAATTATTTCTCTTTAACACCAACGTGATCTTATACTTATACCCATTGCATTTTTAATCACCTACAACATCAATTAGGTTGGATTAATTAGATGTACTATGTATAACATAACTTGTCAACCCAAAACATGCTTCACACCACAAATTAAAAATTATAATGTAAAAAATAGGTTGGCATGGACCTATAACAACTCCACATAACCGATCAACACTCCCTTTGACTCCACATGATCCCAAACATATTAGGTCAGCACCACTGGTGAACAAAACCAAAATATACCAACTAATTATCCACAAAATGACATACAGACTTCCAAAATACATGACACTTGGAACTTAGATGCAACTGACACATGTAAACACTTCCACAAATCTTCAAGACCATATATAATTCCATAGTGGAATGAAGACCACTCCAAATAGGTACTCTGCACTAGTAAACACTGTCATTAGGAGACTCGATATACTGTCACTCATAAATTTGACACCAGAGGTCAAAACAACATGAAACTTTGGATTTAGAATCCTTTGACATCTAAAAATATTGACTTAGAACCACAGATCAAAATACTTCAAGGCAGATCAACACAGACCAAAAACCATATGCACATAACACTAAAAATTGTTGTTCTAACACAACCAAATAACCAACTCATCTATTTTGGACCAGAGAAAAACATTTGCATGTATATATTGGATTTCCATAATTTCAAAAATATATGCACACTAAATCAACTGATCATCAAAGTATACCTCAAACTACAATGTTAACATCAATGACAACACCATATCTGCACACTGTATATCTCATGCTCATGTTGCCAACAAGCATATCAATGACAAACTCAAACTTCCAACAATATCTCCCTTTGTCATTGATGGCAATATGCATAAAATATTCTCCATATATTCTCCAAACTATTCTCCCCTTTTGACATCAAGGGCAAAGGGCACAAAATGTAGTTTCTGTTCTTTGCTCACTCTTTTATATTATACACATATATTTTTGTTGTCTTCTCTTCTCCCCCTTTTAATGATTTTACATTATCAACCAAATCTTCACCAGATTACACATATGCTCCCCCTAATTGATATATACATGTATACATGAGAGTAACAAACTCCAAAAGTTTGACCAACTCCCCCTAACAATGCTATCCATCAAACCAAATCAAAATTGGCAATGAAACATTATCCTCTAACATTCACATATATACAATGAAGTATGAAGTGCATAAAAGGATAATAAATGTATACAAATCAACTAGAAGACGGAATATTGGTGTATAAAACCTACAATTTTGTAAGGTGTTCCTATTGGACCTTTTTACCATCTTCCCAATGTTTCTTTGTTAGCCCAAGTATGCAGTTCATAGCCTCAAACTCCATGAGGAGTTCTTCACCTTCATCTAGAGTACTAGGTACCGGATTTAACTTCATTGCTTTCTCTGCATTAGTCAAAGCACCTGATATAGATATGAAATTTGCATTCACCAAGTCTCTGAGTTGTCCAAACTGCACTATGATATTTCTCGTTGCTCCTGTAGTTAGGAGAATTCTTCATGCAAATTTTCAATAGCTACTCTTGTGGATCCTTCTGCATCATTTGTCATATCATAGGCACTGGATGTCTTGTCAATTTGGGACTCAATGGAATCCATATCATCCTTAATGTTCTTGGTTGAACTGAGACACTTCATGCAAAATTGAAATAACACCTTGGCCTCATCAACACAAGTCTACACATCCTTAAGGTTGTTCTGAAATTTATTATGTGTAGTAGCACACTTCTCTGTTATATCCATCAACTTCTTATCATTCACCTTTTTATTAATCTCCTTTTTCATTTTTTCTCAAGAGTACCAGAATACTCTTTAAAAGAATCAAGTAAAAGTTTTAAGTTCTCTACATTGGATAATGAATTATCAATACTTAGACTGGGTACACTCTCTTGCAATTCCTTCACTACTTCATCTATTAAATCTATGCTCTTTCAATGTGTTTACAAAATTATTTCTTGGCAGAGGCATGGAATGCATTACCTAACTATAAATTTTGCAGAGGGGACATCTTGTCCATATCCACTTTTCATTGCTACATTGGTATTTGTAGTAACTAGGAAGAAACAATAGGTTGGAATTGGAGTTGCATGCTTAATAATCCCTTTAAGGAATCTCCGGAGGTTCCGAAGGACTCTCCAAACAACTTCTCATCAACATCTTTCTTTTCCAAAGCCTTTTCCTTGTCACCAATGCAGTCCTCTTCCTTTTCATCCTTCTTCTCTTTGTATGTAGTATTGGATTACATTCATTCTTCTTCTCACCAACAACTGATTTATCATTGTTATTCGAAGAAAGTATATTCTTTGTGTTTTATGCCTCATGTATCTCTGCTTTGTCTTGTACAACCTCTTCAACATAATTTTCTTTTTTTGGAGGAGGAGGAATATTACCTATTTGAGTATCCTCCTTCGATAATCCTTCAAGATTTTCTTCTTCAACAATGTTTTCTCCTACCAAAGAGTGCCATCAGTAAAAATTTCTTCTTTTGTTAGAGGGATATCACCTTGCACATTTTATTTCTTTGCTTCATGCTCAGGTTGAGCATCTTCATGTTGTGCAACTTCTAGTATGTTAACTTCTAGGATAAATATATCATCATGCATTTCCTCTTCATTATCCGAGGTCATACCCAACTCCTTTGCCAAGTTGGAAATCTTCTCAACAATCTCATTCTTTAGCCTCTCAATATCATCTTTGTCTCGACTCATCAATGTAGTGACCCTTTCTTTGGTCCTAAACTCTTTTCTATGCACTTGAGCTAATCTAGGATTATTCTCATATGAGAGGGGAGCGCTAATCTCTTCCAAGGTAGATGCCCTCAACCTTTCTTCTTCATTTATTTCCTCTTCTCTTCTTGCATTTAATGCAATTCTCAAATCTTCAAGCAATTGACCTTAAATATCTTTCATGCTAACCTCAAATGTAACTATATACCTAACAATAGCTTCTACTATTGTAGAATTATCAATGTTGTCCATAGAGGTATACATGGCAGAATTTTTTTACAACATTTCATGTTCAACTATATAATTAAATAATGTGTCTAACTTCATAGGGCTACGAGTTCTTACCAGAGGGGTAGACTTATCCTTCTTCTTCTTTGCTTCCATAGGAGCTTTTTCTTTCACTGGTACACTGCAGTTTTGTCAAAGTATTAGTTGACTCCTTTCTCTATATTCCATTGACAGAGGGAAAATTCCTAGAGGGCTTGGGGGAAATCAGAGAGGGGTAGATGTTCTACCATATCTTCTTATGCTAGATGCATCTCTTAGAGATCCAAACATGCTTTTGAATTTCTCCAATTATTCCTTTAAAAGGCCCATCATCTCCAAAACTTGTTAAGTCATATTTTCAACTGATTTCTTTATTTGTTTCTCCCTCTGCTGCATGTGCACCTCCATATACTTCTTTTCATTTGTGCCATATCTTCCCTTATAGGTGTCTTTAGGTTTGCTCAAAATATGGTCATCGAGACCAATAATTACATCATTTGTAACTTCATATCCCATTTTTGGGATCCACATAGTCCTAGGCTCAACAACCTCCATTATGCAATAGTCCTTGCTCACCATGAAAATGATGTCATTTTTGTACTTTTCCACCACACTCTTTGGAATTATTTCTTTGGCTTGAATTTTTTCTTGGAAAGTCTTAAAGAATTGCCATAGTGCTTTCTTCTGTGTGTCTCCATCACCTAATCTTATTAGGTGGTCTCTGATTTGTTGTGCCATCGGTCTTTACTTCAACCATATTATGTTTCTGGTTCCGAGAACCTCATTAATAAAATAGAATTTAAGTAAAAAAAATCAAGGTACCAAACTTGAAGGGGTATCAAGAGCCCTTAATATTTTTCAAATTCTCTAGGAGTTGTTCTCTCAATAACTCGCAAAAATCATACTTAGCACCTTTCTTAACCATCTCATGTGCAATGTTGATGGGAGTTGTAGAAACAAATTTCTCTCTATGAAATATATCTTATACCCTATTAACATTGTTGCATATTTCACTACAGGATCTCTAATGTCTTTGACTGTTAGGACTATCTTGTCATACCTTGCACCTATCAACTTCTTCACCATTTCATTTTTCACTGATTTGAGTGTCAAAACTGGTTTGGTTGAGCATAATCTTGTAACAAACCTAATTGCCTCCTTGTTGATTAAATGAGGAATATCCAACCACATAAACATATCATGAATTATTCTCAAGGTGTATCTAACCCACTCATCTATGTAGCAAAAGATAAGGAAATTATTCCAGGCATTGAGCTTCTTCTCTACCAAACTCTTAAACTCGAATTTCAATTCAAATTGGTCTCTGGTGAGTTCTTTAAAACACACATCACCCAACTTAGAGTGGTTATCCTCTTCCAATTCAGCATGAATGTATATCTTGACATCTTTTGTATGCAACACACCATATGGGATGCTCGAGAATGCACCGTCCAGATTAGTCATCATCAAATTATCAGGGTGTCATTTAAATTTTGGATGAGGTCGGTCCACAACCTTGAGAAATTATGGTGCATACATGATGTATAGGATCTAGACTAGATTGCAGATTGAATGCTTAATTTTTACAATGATTATTCCAAGTTAATTAGAACAAAATTAACCCATGGAAATAATTACAATAATTAAAATGACAAGGTGAAAACAACAGAATGAAAGAAAGTGAGAGAAAGAAAGAGAGAGATGCAAACAGAGTTTGATTTCGGAGTTCGCCACAATCGTGACTATGTCTCCGGGTTCGCTCCAATGGAGTGAGACCGATCCGATTAATCTCCAAATCAATTACAAAATTGCACCAAGACCATTTCTTCTAGCACTTCGGCAGCATAACAATACTCCGATGTATGAAAATGGCTCCAAAAATCTCCTTACAATCCCTTTTCAAATCACCTGACACCTGTTTCACTTGAAAATTATGAGTCCCCAAACTCACTCACTCTCTCCCCTTTAAATACATAAAAATTGCCCAAATTGGCCTTTAACCAATTGATTTTACAATATTCACCTTATCTCTCCAAAATACATAAAAATCTTGGTAATCTCCCATATTTGTATATAAATCCCCTAATAATTAAACTAAGCCCTTTTTAGTTATTCATTCCCGGGCTGATATTGTTTTGGTGGTTTTGATTTAATCCTTTAAAAAGGATTATTGTTTGTTTTATTTAAAACTTAGGGGAATTGGTTTTTAAAAAATAAGGCATTCGGTTTTGGACACTTAACAAATAAAACCGATACCATCTAATAGTCTAAAGCCATTAGATGGCTTATCGGTGGTTAAGATTTTTATTAGGCCGACGGTTGGGGGTTCAACCCCCGCCACTGGCTTTTAATAGCCATTTGCCAATTTTAAATCAACAAAAAAAATTCATCACCATTCTTAAATAGGCCCGAGGATTTGGTGGAATGGCCGAGCCCGTAATTCATGAGGGAGAGGTTCAGGGTTCAAATCCCCAAAGGATATTTTTTAACAAACAAGACAACTCTTTCAACTATCCACCGGAGATAGAAGGGGGACGATGCAACCGACGGGCCACGTTTCACACCTAGAGGGTGCCACATGGTGAAAACTGATTAGCCCTTGTAGTTGATGTGCATGACAACTATTGCTAACTGGCCGATGACTGTGCATTGACTCTGATGCCAACTGTACCTGCCACGCCGATGTTGATTGGATGTACGAATGACACGTGTCCACATGATTCGCTAACCAGGCTGACATCACCTACTCCATCATCGTGCCATGTCGAAATGCATGGAATGTACAGAATTCCACGTGTCAGCTCCTAATTGGTCGACCTTGGATTTGTACGAACTACTGACGTCATCTTGTACCTTCTAGTTACCAAGTCAACAAGAGCTTTGACCAGCTGTATCTTTAGCATACGATGTCGGATTTTGATGAAATGAGTTGCGTTGGAAAGCTAGTGACGAGCTCTTCATGATGATGCCATATTTGAAAACTTTTGATGACATCATTTTTTTACCTTCTGGACGCCCCTGATCCCAGTTTGACCCAAGGTTTGACTAGCCATAACTTGCACAAACAGACTCCTTTTTGCTCCATTCGAGTTGCGTTGGAATCAGGACACCGAGATCTTTTTGATGGTGCAGATTCTAGAGAGAATGGAGACACTTCAATTTCCACTAAAAATATCCACCGGATTGGGCCTCCCCACTGAAGACCTTTTGGACCTCCAAAAGTGACATTTACTCTGACATCAAGTGAGGACTTGGCCTCCCCACTTGTCCTGTATCCTCTGTACATTTGCATACCTGGCTCACAAGCACAATGAAGGCTACAATAACATTTTTGGACATAAACATTATTCTATCACTTCCATAAGCTTCTACATCGACTATCGTAGCCACTAACCAACAAAAATTGACTAGCATCAAGCTGAACAATAATGCAGAAATGAAAGAGAACAAATCAACAAGATATCGATCCTTTATAACAGGAACATTTTCACCCAAGGAACCATCAATGCTTTCAATCATCATTCCCTCATGCTATACTGCGGGTGCATCCTGCAACATCTGACCCTGGTTAGCTACTCCAAGTTCAAGTTTAGAACCACCTGTGCTGACAAACATAAGAGTTAATTCTTTACTTGCATTAATTACCCTCTTTAACTGCCCTGTGTTTGCAAAAGAACGATCAGTCTTAATCCTGTGAGAATGTACAATATACTGTATGCCATCTTTAAACAAGTGATAATGATTCTTTTCCCTGTAGAAAATAGCTTTCCTGTCATATAAATAAGGGCTTCCAAGCACTATCCCACAGATATCCAGTGGAACCACATCAAACTGTACTTCATCCACAAATTTACTAGTGATTGTGAATCTTAAGATGCATTGTCTTGTTACTTGCAACTTATCATTTTCACAAATCCAACCTAGTGGATAAGGTTTCTTATGCAATGTAGTTTTCAATCCCAAGTTCTTTACAACACTTTCTGAAATCAGATTAACTTGAGAACCACTATCTATGAGTGCATCAATTTTACTGTTCTTAGCAACAACCCTTAAATGAAAAAGCTCATTCCTTTTCACATCTTCAGAGAAATCATTAACTGTAGAAGTAGAAGCACAACTATCAAAGGAAACACTGAAAGTAGGAGCTTTACCTTTCATACCCATAGCTGTTATCTTAGTTTCATCATCTGAATCGGAACCAAGATCCATAACAACATTTGTGGATTTCTCCTTACCCTTCTGTTTCTGATTCTGTCTTTGAGCCCACTTAGGCTTCAGTTCTGGATGCAACTGCCAACAATGTTCTTCATCATGACCTTTCTTGTCACAATGAGAGCAAGAAAGCTTGTCATCCTTCTTAACTGTAGCTATCTTCTTTCCTTTCCCTATCTCTGCATTCTTAGAAGATTTCTTTACATCATTATCAAACTTATCAATAAAAGATCCTTTACCCCTTGACTCTAAGTGGGTAGCTTGGACACAAACTTCATCCAAGTTGTTAGGATTCAAAACCAAAATAGAATGCCTAAGGTAGGAATGTAGACCTCCTATGTACTTCAACAAAGTGTCCTGGGTGTACAAAGGAACATTGAATGCAATAGCCCTTTTTCTAAATTCATGGGTGTACTCCTGGACAAATTGACCCTTCCCTTGCCTAAACATTTGCCAGTCCATCATTAACTGTTGCATATGGCCTAAGGGATAGAATTGCTTTTTAAGAGCATTAACAAACTCTGCCCAAGTTAAACTGACTCTACCATGTTGTGAAACTTCTGCCTTAGACTTACTCTCCCACCAGGTTAAGGCTGTACCTCCTAACCGAAGAGTAGCTAATTGGATCCTATCAACATCATCTAATAGGTTCTGGACTCTACAGTAGACTTCTACTTGCTGAATCCAATCATCCAATTTTTCAGCATTAAGTTCACCACAATACTTTGGTAAATCAAATTTTACATCCAATTTAATTTTAGGCTTATACCCACTCTTGAAAGGATTAGAAGAAATAAAATGAGGAGAAGATGGAGAAGAAGGAGAAGAGGGAGGAGAAGAAGAAGAGGGTGGATCTGGTTGCTTGTCACCATCTCCATGATGCTTCCCTTTCTTGTCTTTGCGATCTTCTTGCTTTGATGAACCTCCTTCATGTTCCTTTCGTTCTTGTCTTTCTTGGAAAAGAATGTCCACCTTAGCCTTCATCTCAAGGAATGCTCTTCGGAATTCTTGCTCACTGATTTCTTCAAGAACCTCCATTCCAGACACGGACATCTTCAGAAATGTTCTACGCTTCCCAATCTCAGGATTAAAGTCTTCGAGCTTGCCTTCGCCCTTCTGAATCTTGGATCTCGTTAGCATTCAAAAAAACAACTGCAATAATAGTCAACTGAGCTCTGATACCACTTGATCTGTATAGGATCTAGACTAGATTGCAGATTGAATGCTTAATTTTTACAATGATTATTCCAAGTTAATTAGAACAAAATTAACCCATGGAAATAATTACAATAATTAAAATGACAAGGTGAAAACAACAGAATGAAAGAAAGTGAGAGAAAGAAAGAGAGAGATGCAAACAGAGTTTGATTTCGGAGTTCGCCACAATCGTGACTACGTCTCCGGGTCCGCTCCAATGGAGTGAGACCAATCCGATTAATCTCCAAATCAATTACAAAATTGCACCAAGACCATTTCTTCTAGCACTTCGGCAGCATAACAATACTTCGATGTACGAAAATGGCTCCAAAAATCTCCTTACAATCCCTTTTCAAATCACTTGACACCTGTTTCACTTGAAAATTATGAGTCCCCAAACTCACTCACTCTCTCCCCTTTAAATACATAAAAATTGCCCAAATTGGCCTTTAACCAATTGATTTTACAATATTCACCTTATCTCTCCAAAATACATAAAAATCTTGGTAATCTCCCATATTTGTATATAAATCCCCTAATAATTAAACTAAGCCCTTTTTAGTTATTCATTCCCGGGCTGATATTGTTTTGGTGGTTTTGATTTAATCCTTTAAAAAGGATTATTGTTTGTTTTATTTAAAACTTAGGGGAATTGGTTTTTAAAAAATAAGGCATTCGGTTTTGGACACTTAACAAATAAAACCGATACCATCTAATAGTCTAAAGCCATTAGATGGCTTATCGGTGGTTAAGATTTTTATTAGGCCGACGGTTGGGGGTTCAACCCCCGCCACTGGCTTTTAATAGCCATTTGCCAATTTTAAATCAACAAAAAAAATTCATCACCATTCTTAAATAGGCCCGAGGATTTGGTGGAATGGCCGAGCCCGTAATTCATGAGGGAGAGGTTCAGGGTTCAAATCCCCAAAGGATATTTTTTAACAAACAAGACAACTCTTTCAACTATCCACCGGAGATAGAAGGGGGACGATGCAACCGACGGGCCACGTTTCACACCTAGAGGGTGCCACATGGTGAAAACTGATTAGCCCTTGTAGTTGATGTGCATGACAACTATTGCTAACTGGCCGATGACTGTGCATTGACTCTGATGCCAACTGTACCTGCCACGCCGATGTTGATTGGATGTACGAATGACACGTGTCCACATGATTCGCTAACCAGGCTGACATCACCTACTCCATCATCGTGCCATGTCGAAATGCATGGAATGTACAGAATTCCACGTGTCAGCTCCTAATTGGTCGACCTTGGATTTGTACGAACTACTGACGTCATCTTGTACCTTCTAGTTACCAAGTCAACAAGAGCTTTGACCAGCTGTATCTTTAGCATACGATGTCGGATTTTGATGAAATGAGTTGCGTTGGAAAGCTAGTGACGAGCTCTTCATGATGATGCCATATTTGAAAACTTTTGATGACATCATTTTTTTACCTTCTGGACGCCCCTGATCCCAGTTTGACCCAAGGTTTGACTAGCCATAACTTGCACAAACAGACTCCTTTTTGCTCCATTCGAGTTGCGTTGGAATCAGGACACCGAGATCTTTTTGATGGTGCAGATTCTAGAGAGAATGGAGACACTTCAATTTCCACTAAAAATATCCACCGGATCAAAACTTGAGTCTCCTCCTCCTCAAATAAAATGGTACGTGAACCCATCCTCTTGGTGGTGGTAACTCCTAACAACCACGCCCTCAAACTGCTAGGTGGCATACCCCACTTGATTGATGCTGCCCTAATTGACATGTTGTGTTCTTCGACACTTTTAATTGCTCCTTCCATATCAACATATGTCCACTACCTAATGGGTACAGGTGAGGGCAATTGTACAACAGGTTAAACATATGGCTAAAAAAGAGGTTCAACTTTTGTTGTATTGGTGGCTTCATCTGTAGAGTTAGTAACATCTTGTTGGCTAGGAATTGCATGCACTTCCTCAACAGATTTTGTTTCAATGAAGTTCACCCCACGAGTGACTCTAATGGTGTGTGTTCCTCTTCCTACAACCCTTTTTGGTCTTCTAGCAGGTGCCATTGTTTTCCACTTAACATGTGCAAACAGTAAAAATAACATAACTTGTTAGTGCAACATAAATATGAGTGTGAAAACCCAAAAAATAAACATGCATGATCATAGAAGGCTTTAGGACTGCACCCTTACAGTCAGGTTGTGTATGTATATCTACAAACAAATTCATGTAATCCTGGGTTTTACTTGTTTAAGTGAAATAGTGCATGGTCTGTGCTTAGAAATCTATATGTGTGTGTGTGTGTATATGTGCATGTACATAAAAATCTATATATGTATGTATGCATATGTGTATTATGTATTTATAACTATACATATGTATATGTATATATGTGTTTGTGTTTGTATATATATGCATGCACACATATATGCCATTTACATAAATGATTGTAAAAAAAAGAAAAATGTAGAATGATCCTCGATGCCAACTGAAATCCATTGTTGAACATACAAAATGCCATGGGAAAGGTAAACAGATTAACACGTATTGCATTTAAGTTTGCTAGGATGAAGAAACAAATGAGCTATTTTGGCCCGCAAAGACAATAGCCTAATTCAAGGAGAGTCATAGAGCAAGGTGAAAGTATTTGATGGTATGGAAGTGTTAGGGTTATATAAATTGGAAATATTTTTAATCTGATATACATATATTTCTACATTTTGTTTATATATTTAGTTTGATATATATATATACAATTTGATAAGAATATGTCATTGTTTGCAAATCGTAATCATTTTATTTGTAGACAATGATATATTCTTATCACATGGACCTTAACATGAGCTATATATATATATACAGTCATGCCATGTATATATATACAATCTGAAAAGAATATATCATTGTGAAGCTTCATGTGATGAAAACCTACATGACTTGATATGATGAAACCCTACATGACATGACTGTATATATATATATATAATTGTTTGCAAATTGTAATCCTAAAACCGCTCAATAAATTGGGACAAAAGTTGTATACCCATTAAATTTCATGATTATTAACGAGGGATTCAAAATATAACTATGATATGATTAAAAAATGGGTAATGTTATTATATTTGATGTATGCTTATTAAGGATAATGTTGTTGTTATTATCTTTGATTTATGATGAATGCAGGTGATAAAAATGTAACTGTGATATGATTAAATAATGGATAATGCTAATTTGAACAACTGACTGAAAACAAAATAATTTGTATGCTTGAAAATAATGTAAACACCGAGTACATAACTATAAAATAGTATATTCAATAATGAAATAGACAACATAAATGTAAAAATGTATGCCTAAAAAGAATGTAAAAAGGATTAGAGATATTAGATTGTATCATAAATATTCATGAGACTATTATTTACTAAAAATAGAGAAACAAAATGACAAGTTTCTAAAACTTAATATTGCTAGAACATATATATTTAGGTCAAATATCATTTTCTTAGAGAACTTTGTTAGACTTTGTCTTCTTTAAAATAATTAGAGTGGACAATCAATTCTATGGAAAGATTACATTTATTATTTTGATAAATACAGGTTCAATTGATTTCTTTAATAAGTCATGGAAATAAGGCAAAGAGATCCCTTA
This sequence comes from Sequoiadendron giganteum, assembly GCA_007115665.2. Taxonomy (NCBI): domain Eukaryota; kingdom Viridiplantae; phylum Streptophyta; class Pinopsida; order Cupressales; family Cupressaceae; genus Sequoiadendron; species Sequoiadendron giganteum. The sequence continues at coordinate 676,875,612 of CM021104.1, read as the reverse complement.
AATGTGGAAACCTTTGATATCCTCAATTTGTTGAAAAGAAGAAAATAGTAAAAATCTTCCAATATCTTTAAATGTAAAAGCCTATATTTCTTGAATTTGTTAAAAAAAATTAATTTTAATACTTTTATTAAACTACAAATTTGAACGGACACGTATTCAAACCTACAACAAAACAAATATCACTTAGACTATTACAAAAAATCTTTCAACCTAATTTATAAGTGTCGTTATTCTATCTAGAAGAACAAAAATTAAAAAACTTCTATAATCATTTTAAGATGTATCAAAAATGTCATAATAATTTACATCTCTAATGTAAACACTGTGTACATAAATATAAAACATTATATTGAATAATGAAATAGACAACACAAATGTAAAACAACATGCCTGAAAAGAATGTAAACACTGAGTACATAAATATAAAACAATATACTGAATAATAAAACAGAGAACTTAAATGTAAAACAGTATACTGATAAATAAAAACATGAATTTAGTTATTCAGGGTGTACCGACCTCAATAAGCTCCCTTTTAAGAGGAATGTGCAAAAATTGCCTTAGTAAGCTCTGAGTTTTATAGAGGATATTCAGTGAAAGCAAATGAGAATTCGTAATGAAAATGACCTTGGAAATTCCCTCTTATAAAATCATTCGAATGTGTAAATTGAATGCAT
>CM021104.1:676745687-676874835 GCA_007115665.2 Sequoiadendron giganteum | reverse complement strand
GGATTTGTGAAAATGATAAGCTGCAAGTAACAAGACAATGCACTTTGAGATTCACAATCACTAGTAAGTTTGTGGATGAAGTACAGTTTGATGTAGTTCCATTGGATATCTGTGGGATAGTGCTTGGTAGCCCTTACTTATATGACAGGAAAGCTATATTCTATAGGGAAAAGAATCATTATCACTTGTTTAAAGATGGCATTCAGTATATTGTACATTCTCACAGGATTAAGACTGATCGTTCTTTTGCAAACACAGGGCAGTTAAAGAGGGTAGTTAATGCAAGTAAAGAGTTAACTCTTATGTCTGTCAGTACAGGTGGTTCTACACTTGAACTTGGAGTAGCTAACCAGGGTCAGATGTTGCAGGATGCACTTGCAGTACAGCATGAGAAAATGATGATTGAAAGCATTGATGGTCCCTTGGGTAAAAATGTTCTTGTTGTGAAGGATCGATATGTTGTTGACTTATTCTCTTTCATTTCTGCATTATTGTTCAGCTTGATGCTAGTCAATTTTTGTTGGTTAGTGGCTACGACAGTTGATGTAGAAGCTTATGGAAGTGATAGAATAATGTTTATGTTCAACAATATGTTTGCAGTCTTCATTGTGCTTGTGAGCCAGGTTTTCAAATGTACAGAAGATACAGGAAAAGTGGGGAGGCCAAGTCCTCACTTAATGTCAGAATGAATGTCACTTTTGGAGGTCCAAAAGGTCTTCAGTGGGGAGGCTTGATCCGGTGGATATTTTCAATGAAATTGAAGTGTCTTATTTTTCTCCAGAATCAGCACCGTCAAGAAGAGCTCGGCGTCCTGATTCCAACGCAACTCGAACGGAGTGAAAAGGGGTCCGTTTGCACTAATTATGGCCAGTCAAACCTTGGGTCAAACTGGGATCAGAGGGCGTCCAGGAAGCGGAAAAAAATGATGTCGTCAAAATTTGTCGAAGTTGGCATCATCGCGAAGAGCTCATCGCAAGCTTTCCAACGCAACTCGTTTCGTCGAAATCCGACATCGGAGGCTCAAGATACAGCTAGTCAAAGTTCGGTTGACTTGAAGGTACTGATGATGACATCATCATGCTGACGTGTCAGTCCGTACAGTACGGAAGCCAAGTGGATGAATTTGGATGAAACACGTGGCAGATGAGTCAGATTGTACGGACCAATGAGAGTGCGACATGTGGCATCCGTACGACACGTCATCGGACAGGTGGCAGTCCACTCAGCACACATCATCGACTTTGTCAGCATACGGGCTTGCCTTGTCAGCGGACACGTCTGCAGATTCTGGCGAATCATGTTTTGACACGTGTCAGGTCTTTGGCATTCAGGTTTGTTAAACAAAGTGCTAAAAATGGTGGATGGGACTCGAACTCCAAACCACTCGCGAGCGAAATCACCGGGCGACCACTCCACCAAACCGTCGGCCGTTACCCAAGTATAGTGGCTGTTTATTTTGTTGATTTAAAATTGGCAAATGTCTATTAAAAGCCAGCGGCGGGGGTTGAACCCCCAACCGCCGGCCTAATAAAAACTTAACCACCGGTAAGCCATCTAATGGCTTTATTCTAATAAGTGGCATCGGTTTTATTTGTTAAGTGTCCAAAACCGAATGCCTTATTTTTCTAAAAAACCAATTCCCCTAATTTTTAAATAAAACAAACAATAATCCTTTTTAAAGGATTAAATCAAAACCACCAAAACAATATCAGCCCGGGAATGAATAACTAAAAAGGGCTTAGTTTAATTATTAGGGGATTTATATACAAATATGGGAGATTACCAATATTTTTATGTATTTTGGAGAGACAAGGTGAATATTGTAAAATCAATTGGTTAAAGGCCAATTTGAGCAATGTTTATGTATTTAAAGGAGAGAGAGTGAGTGAGTTTTTGGACTCATAATTTTCAAGTGAAACAGGTGTCAGGTGATTCGAAAAGGGATTGTAAGGAGATTTTTGGAGCCATTTTCGTACATCAGAGTATTGTTATGCTACCGAAGTGCTAGAAGAAATGGTCTTGGTGCAATTTTGTAATTAATTTGGAGATTAATCAGATCGGTCATTCTCTATTGGAGCCGGCCCGGAGACGTAGTCACATTTGTGGCAAACTCCGTAATCAAACTCTGTTTGCATCTCTCTCTTTCTTTCTCTCACTTTCTTCCATTCTGTTATAATCACCTTGTTATTTCTTTCATTTTGTTATTTCCATAAGTTAATTTTGATGTTATTAACTTGGAATAATCATTGTAAAAGCATTGTAAAAGTTAAGCATTTAAATACTGCAATCTAGTCTAGATCCATACGATCAAGTTTTCCAATGGTGCAAGGACATTGCAAATTTGGGCCACGGACTGCAAGTAAATTAGCTACAAGCCCCAATTTCCCAAATGACTAGAAGTCAGCCCAATCCATTAATAAATGGGGTCCTCGAGAGGTCATGGTGGGGAGGATTTCAAAGAAGGCACCCAGATTTAACAATCAGAACAACTGAAGGAGTGGATAGTGACAGAGCAATTATGGTTCATCTTTCTATCATGCAAGCATTCTACGACAACCTCGAGAATATGATCAACCTTAACCACTATGGAGCAATCTGAATTTGGAATTATGATGAGATTGGTATTTAGGCTAGTAGCAACTCTGGCATGAGAGTTATTTCTAGATTGGGTGAAAAATGTGTACCACATTTGGTATCAAAAGGTAGAGAGTGGATAACAGTGTTGGCTTGTGTAAGTGCATTCGGGTTAAGTATTCCTAGGTTCTACCTTTTTAAATCAAAGAGGCACATGCAAAACTATATCATAAATTGTGAGACAGGGGCATTGATGGCAGTCTAAGAAGATGCTTGGATGACAAAGGAACTATTTTTCAAATGGCTAGACTATTTTGCAGGTAATATCCCCAGTGGGGTTTCACCGACAAATAGGGCCCTTCTCATTTTTGACGGTCATGGAAACCATGTGGCTTTCAAGACCATAGAAGAAGAAAGAAAATTAGGAATAGACCTACTAACATTGTCTGCTCATACTAGTCACAAGCTGCAACCATTGGATGCCAATATTTTTGCTCCATTCAAGGCATATTTCAGAGAGCAAAGAACCATATGGCAAGAAAACAACCCACATATTGATATCGGGCATGAAGAGTTGGAAAATCTTACAAGCCAAGCTTTCAAAAAAGCGTTGAAACCAAGCAACATTGTTAATGAGTTTCGTAGAACAAGAATTTGGCCACTTAATCAGTCATCCCTTGACAGGGACATGGGGCCAAGTGAGGGCTATGTTGTTGAAGAGGATATAGCAACTCCTAGAATAGAAGATGATGCAGTCATGATGGAAGATGAAGAGGATGTTATGGTAGCAAAGACATGCTTGCATCTACTTGGTTACAATGAGGAACAAATAGATGGTTTTGTGCGGGAATACGATGCAACTGATGTTGCAAGTGATATTGTAGAATAATATAATAAGGGTGTTGAAACTACATCACACATTCAACCAGAAATCCAACCAATTTTTATAGATTTCCAAGCAAAAGTCCAGCCAATTATTGCACCCTACAATGAAGATACAACGACTACATCAGCAAGCCTGAGTTTTCCAACTCAAGTAAACCAACTAGAATGGATGCATGAAGCAACCACAAACCTTGAAGTGTAATTAAATATGATTGAGGAAGAAGTCAACCTTTCTATGCCATCCCCACCACACTTTGATCCAGCTGAAGTAATCCACTACTTCACTACTAGAAGAAATTGGGAAGATCATAGTGATGGTTGAAGTGAAGATGACAATGCAATTAGTGAGGAAGAATATGAGTTTGTGCCATGCACCCCACATGATGGAAAACAAAGAACAAGACCAAACAACAAATTCTTGAGACTTTCAATGTAGAGGGTGCAAGGAACATCATGGGGAGGTCGTTCAGGAGTGCTTCACCTTAGTAGGCAGTCCCAAGTACTAACATCTGATGCCTTCATTAAAATGTACAACAAGCAAGAGGCACAAAAGAAAAGGTAGGAGGAGTTGTAGCAACATAAGGAGCGGATGTTGTAGAGAAAGGAAGAATGTGAAGCGAAAGAAATTGAAAAGGAAGCAATTAGGGTTGAGAAGCAAGTAAGAAAAGTGATAGAAGATGAGGATGAGATGATTAGAATGTGGGAGAAAGTAATTAGGCAGGAGTAGGTGAAGGCTAAACATCTACAAAAGGTAGTTGAAAAGAAAGCTAAACAAGCAGAGAGGATAAAACGTAAGTCTATAGTGGGGAATCCTATACCCCTCAGCACCCTATCCTACTTGATATGATGAAAATATTGTCACTATCCTTTAGAGCTATCAATAATATGCAAGTTGGGAGTGGCTCACAACAAATGGGACTGACTACATATGCAAGCTAGGAATTGCTTGCTCAAATAGCAACATGCCTTCAAACCTCTATTAACCAAGTATCACCTCCTACAAGTGGACCAAACTCAGCTATTGGTGGATATCTCACACCTCCTTTTCCTAGAAATATGGAGAAATGATAATGTTCATATTGATTTATTTATTTTTGATCGATGTAGTAGTATATTTTGGTGATCTTCTTTGCATAATAGACCTATTTATCTACTTCAATTTATAACTGTGATATGATTATAAGATGTGATAATGTTGTTGTTATTATGTTTCAAACCTCACATATGTTTAAGGTGAGAAGAAGTTGAATACAAGATTTCAGTAATATTTTTATATGTTTCAAGTATATTTCAGCCATTTTTTTTTTTGTGGCACCACCCAATCAATGATTGTAGTTTGATTAAAAATATAACTATGATATGATTATAGAATTTCCTAATGTTGTTGTTGTTATTTATTGGAACCTCAAATTTGTATCTCTTATATGTTTGATGAGGGTTTTGGCCTTGTATTTTTTGTGGTATCACTAATTACACTATGTTTCAGTTTTTGTCAATAATAAAAAAAAAATGATTGTAAACACAATTTGTAGACAATGACATATTCTTTAAAGACAATGATATGTTCTTATCAGATTGTAAGATTTAAATTTCTATACAATGATATATTCTTATCATATTGTATGTATATATATACATACAATCTGATAAGAATATATCATTGTCTACAAATAGTAATCATTGAATTTGTAGATAGTGATATGTTCTTATCAGATTGTATATATATTTGTAGATAATGATATATTATTATCACATTGTATGTATATATGCATACATATATATATAGGAGGTCATGTCGATGTCGAGAGAAAGACATGAAGCAATGAAAAGAGGGAAGAAATCCATGAGAGATGAAGAGTTTTGGGCTTAAAGATGCTCGACAACCCACGGTTAGGTAAACCCATATGTGTGGTTTGATGAAGGCATATGGGGTACGTGGTTAACATGGTAATATGGTCGGGTTGAGATTAAAGCGATCACCTCCTATCAGACCCACATGTAAAATTGAGCAGACCCACATACAAATGCAAGTTGAAATAGGTTAATTGATATATGCATACAATATGATAAGAATATATCATTGTTTGCAAATAGTAATTATTGTATTTACAAATAATGGTATGTTCTTATCAGATTGTATATATATTTTTGTAGACAATGATATATTATTATCTCATTGTATGCATATATATATATACATACAATTTGATAAGAATATACCAATGTCTACAAATTGTAATCATTGTATGCAAGAATATATCATTGTTTGCAAATAGTAATCATTGTATTTTCAAACAATGATATTTTCTTATCATATTGTATATATATTTGTAGACAATGATATATTCTTATCTCATTGTATGAATATATATATATACATACAATCTGATAAGAATATACCATTGTCTACAAATTGTAATCATTGTATTTGCATACAATGATATGTTCTTATCAGATTGTATATATAGATTTGTAGACAATAATATATTCTTATCAGATTGTATGTATATATATACATACATACATACAATGTGATAAGAATATATCTTTGTTTGCAAATAGTAATCATTGTATTTGTAGACAATGATATGTTCTTATTAGATTGTATATATATATATTTGCAGACAATGATATATTCTTCACATTGTATGTATGTATATATATACATACAATTTGATAAGAATGATAAGAATATACCATTCTCTATAAATTGTAATTAGTGTATTTGCATACAATGATATGTTCTTATCAGATTGTATATATATATTTGCAGATAATGATATATTCTTATTAGATTGTATGTATATATATACATACAATTTGATAATAATATATCATTTTTTGCAAATAGTAATCATTGTATTTGCATACAATGATATATTCTTATTAATTATCACTATCAAAATTTAACAAAACTACAGATTAATTATATATATATATATATACATACACACATATATATAGCTATATATGTACATATATATATGCATAACAATAATTATGTATGTACATATATACCTATATATATATATACATACATATATATAATTAATCTAATACTAACTAATCTCATAATTATTCTATACTATTACTCAATTCATCTATTTTTCAGCCATATATATAAAAACACGTATTTTTCAGTATTATTAGGTCATTGCCAAAGTAAATTCAAAGAATTTACCTATCATTAATGCTTGATGTCTTCAGTTGATTGTAGAGAAGTCCTTGCATGTTTTCCATTAAGAGTCCAATGTAGTTAAATATATTCATCCAATCAAATAAGCAATTGTAAGAACAAAATATTTATGAACACAATATAATAGAAAATATAAACATATCATAAAGTGTTCAGAGAAAAATGTCCCTATATAGTTTAATGTGTTAACAAAAATAGCTTCATCGGTATGTTGGTAATCGACATACTTGGTTCACCTCTCAATGCTCATGCTTTTCTACAAAATAATTGTAATAAAGGGGGTAGTACTCATACTCATAACATTTCCACATCATAACATCCTTACAATATTGCTTGCACAACAATAAGAGTTTTGATTGGAGCATTATATGCAGTTCGAAAGCTTTAAAAAGGATAATGCTACTATCATTATCTTTGATGTAGGATGTATGCAAGTGATAAAAATATAACTGTGATATGATTAAATAATGGATAATGCTAATTTGAACCACTGACTGAAAACTGAATAATTTGTATGCCTCAAAATAATGTAAACACTGAGTCCATAAATATTAAATAGTATATTGAATAATGAAACAAACAACATAAATATAAAACAATATACTGATAAATAAAAACATGAATTTAGTTATTTTGGGTGTACTGACCTGAATAAGGTTCCTTTTAAGGGGAATGTGCATAGGTTGCCTTAGTAAGCTTTGAATTTTGTAGAGGATATTCAGGGAATGACCCTAGAAATTCCCTCTTATAAAATCATTTGAATATGCAAATTGAATCTTCGTGGGAAACAATATGTCATTTCATTTTGTAGTGGCCATTTATGTGTGAGTTATGCCGTGGCTTTTAGGAAATCAATTTTATATTTGTTTTAACTGAAAAAATAGGCGGCTTGCATAAATTCAGTCATATATATGAATTTTATAATATGTTTTTTGTTTTATTATATGTACTGAGCTGAATTTCATAGAGGATATCCACTGAAATCATAGGAGAATTTGTAATGAAAATGACACTGGAAATTCCCTCTTATAAAATCATTCTAATGTGTATATTGAATTCATTGAATTTTGGTGATTGATTTTCAAATTTGAATTTTCTTGCGAAATAATCGATCATTTCATACTGCAGTTTCCATTTATGTCTAATTTCAATGGTGCCTTGAATGAAAAAAAGCTTATTTCTAGTTATCAATAAACCTATTTCAACTTGCGTTTGCATGTGGGCCCGCTCATTTTTACACGTGGGTCCACTAGGAGGTGGTTGCTTTAATATCAACTCGAGCACATTACCATGTTAACCACATGTCATATATTCCTTCAATAAACCATGTGTATGGGTTTACCTAACCGTAGGTTGTCGGGCATCTTTAAGCCCTAAACTCATAATCTCCCACGGTTTTCTTCCTCATTTTCACTTCTATTATCCTTTAGCCCACTTAATATATATAGGCATATATATTGTAAATATATATAATTTGATACACATATATCTATATAAGATTATATATATATAATCTTATATAGATATATATTTATAATTATAAGATTATATATATACATATATCTAATCTTGTATATATAGATATATATCTATTTAACCCTATATACATAGATATCTATACCAAATTAAATATGTATATGTGAACTTGTAATTGAAGCATAAATATGAGTATGAAAATCCGAAACATAAACAAGCATGATCATAGAAGGCTTAAGAGTGCACCCTTACATTAAGGTTATGTATGTATATCTACAAACAGATTCATGTAGTCTTGGCTTTCACTTGTTTAAATGAGATACAACAAGGTTATATATATCAGATTACATATGTATAGTCTTATATAGATATATATCTATATCAGATTATACATATATAATCTAATATACATACATATAACAAAATTATCATAAAAATTGACATCCCTAAGATACCAAAAAATAAAGTATTGATTGAGGCTATGGAGAAAGCAGGTATAAAATTTTAAGCAAAGTATACCTACTGAATTTCATGAATATACCATTGAAAAATCCGACAATGGTTTGTTTAAAGCACATTATATGTGATTAGTTCATAGAATAATGTCAAAAAAAATAATAGCAATCAAACCCTCGATGCCATAGATAAAATAATTCACGAGGGATCAAATTTGTACCAATCACATATAAATAAAAATGATTACAGTCAAAACCTCAAATTCCATACAAAGAAATGATTTTAAAACACACCAAAATGCACGCAAACATCGCTGATGCCAACAAAAACCCATTATTATGCTTACAATATTGCAGGTGAAGAGAGGTGGAGATGTTACCTGCAGCATAAGGAGACGATAGAAGTGGCCAAGGCTGGACGAGGTTGCATTAATGATGGGAGAAGGTAGAGGTAAATGAGAAGTGGGAAGAAAACCATGAGAGATGATGAGTTTAGGGCTTATAGATGCCTGGCAACCCATGGTTAAGTACACCCATACACATGGTTTGATGGAGCCATATCAAGCACGTGGTTAACAAGGTAATATGCTCGGGTTGACATTCAAGTGACCACCTCCTAGCAGACCCATGTGTAAAAATAAGCAGGACCACATACAAACGCAAGTTGAAATAGGTTTATTGATAATTATAAATAGGCTTTTTTTTTTTAAATGGCTTTTTAATGAATGGGTATCGATGAAGTGATAAAAATATAGTAGACAGAGGTCCAAAAACATCCTTTTTGAGTAGCTTTCACTTTACAAGTTCGACAAAGCACGTTTTAAGTACCCATAAGCTAATTTTTTCTTTTTAAGGTCCTAACTCGCTTACAAACAAGCCCAAAACAAATGAATAACTCAAACCTATTTTCCACTATGTATGGATGTGCAAATTTAGCCCAAGTGACTACTAGTACGTCTCCCCTAGTATAAGTAGCTCTTCTTATGTATCTTGCATCACACTTGTGTATAGTAGATTCCATAGTAACAATCAAATTAACTAGCACTTGTACCGAAAGAAGATGCAATGGTTATGCCAATGTATTTTATAAAATATTTTATATGATTTTGAATAGTATTCTAATAAAAATCTCTAATTCAAGGCCTACACTTGTTGAGTAAAGAATGGTGTAAAGAAGCTAGAGTTTAAGGGGGACTCTATGTCAAATAATCATTGTATCTGATATGAAAAATGGTCCGTCTCAAATCTTTTCCCTTTAGAATCTTAGGCATTACGATTTTAGTGATTTGTTTTGTCATCATGCTTAATTCTTGTAGGATTTTTGTTGTTTTTTTTTGTTTGGTTAGTAAATTCTAGTTGTCACTTTCAAATGTGCTTTGAAAGGCCAATACTTGTCTCTTGATTTTTTGAGAGTGGAAAATGTTGGAGTTGTGAGTAATCATCAATGAAAGCTAAGAAAGCCTTGAGATGCCTAAAGAAATCGATATTCCATTCCCATCGCATATCACTCCCAATGAAAATGCATAACAAAGTTGTAAAGGGGGGGAATGATATTTATAATGCATCTACTCTCCATGAGAGTTGGAAAAGTCTTATATAATTAATGATTAGAGCTACAGAGAGTGTGCATGAATTTATGCATTGCTTAAGTTCAGATAGCCTTGTAATTCCTAGAGAAATGTGTATTCCAAACCCATCATGTAACAATCATAGTAGAAATGCACAAGAAGACTGTAGTAATGGGAATGACAAATGCAATGCATCTAATTAGCTTGAAAATGAGGAGAGTGTTGAAGTTGATAAACACAAACTCACATAACCCAATGAACACCTGCAAGAAAATAATCTATCACATAAAGGAGATAAAGAGGCACAATAATGGTGCTCTACAACCCTGAAGCAAAAATATGCAATAATAAGAAGAGAATAATTACAAAAAGATCAATCCTTAAGAAAGAAGATCAAAACCCTAAAGTGAACCCTAGAATTTAATAAAATAATTATTAATGTGCCTAAGTTTAGCTTAAATGAAAATAAAGTAAAAGGTGACTTAATTAATTAATTGATATGATTGAATTAATTAATTAATTAACCTTATTACTCCAACACACCCTCTTAAGATGAACTTAGGGAGAAGCTAAAAACTAAGGAAAAAATGCACGAAAGCAAAGATGGGTCCTGACAAACAAGGCCTGATGAGGTAGCCATGTACAAATGTAAAATATCTCTCACAACAAGAGAAAAGGAAAAAATATTGTGGGAAAAACTCCTCTCCAAAAGAGAGAAATACATGTGAAGGTCTAAGAAGCCTCCAAACAAGAATGTCCCAAAAGGAATAGGAACAAGTGAAGAACTTAAGAAGCCTCCAACAAGAGTGAAGGATGAAGAATCCTCCAATCAAGAAGAAATTATCCCAAAAGATATGAACAAAGGATGAACATAAAAAAACACCACTGAAGCATGAAGAAGCTGCAAACACTGTTGTAGAATGACTACTGAAATTTTGAAAGAAGAACCTCCACTTAAACATATGATGATCAGGATCATGAAAACAAGAATTTGTATGAGTGCCCCTAATGACACTACTTGAATACACTAACTCATTTGACCCCAATTTCCGATGAAACCTTCCGACGAAAGCTATATAATCAGATGTATCGTCGGGCACTTGTGCGAATTTTCATTTTTTTTAATTTTTTATCATCGATGTTCGTCGGTATTTTGACGAACCATTTTTTCGTCTACGTTTCGATGAAGATATTTCGTCGAAATTTCGACGGACCTGCAAAGTTAAATTGTGGCGGGCATAAATTGAAACGAGCTCGACTATTTATTGTGAGAGTGTTTTGCTCGACGATTTTCTTGGGGAAAATCAGAAGAAACTCAAGAAGATATCGCTAGGTTGAGGGTAGTCATTGTCTTTTTCCAGAATTCATTTGTGAAGTCAAATTTGAACTTCTAGGTTTGAAAATCATATTTTAAAGCAACATCTCATCAGATTTCATTTTTAGTCTTGTGCATTTTTAGAATTTCATTTCCAGATTTTAGACCTGACTTCACAAATTCTTTATAAGGGAATTGTTTATAACTGATGGAAAATTCTTGATGGATTTGGACAAATATTATATTTGCAAGGTTTCAATTTTAACCCTAATGATCAATTTGCAATAGATTTGGGAGCCATAGCTAGATAATATCAAAGGTGTTGGTTGTTTTTTACTATAACCAAGTTTATCTTCTAGACACATAGCATATAAAATCTCAAATAATACTGCCTTACAATACCATCAATCTATATGTTAACCCAATACTACTTATCAAATCCTTATATGAACATAGTCACCTATAACCTCACTTAAGCATTTTAATTAATTCCTTGAATTAAAACCAAAATGAGAATTACACACACCATAACAGTGAGATGAACAAAATAACCCTTGATCATTTTATTCAAGATAATAATATATTCATACAATGGAGATACATGACCTTGAAATGAGTAATTTTCATTCAGATGCTAGTACTGTCTTGAAAATTAAGTACCCATGAAACTAAAATCTACAACAGAATGACACCAAACCTAAGAATAGTTTCTTCACTATAATATCAGGCTCTTTACAAATTCACTTTGCAACTTCAATTAGACTCGACCGAAAGATATCTAACTTGCTAACCCGTATTTCTGGTCCTGAAATCCTTCTTATAGGGAAAATGAAGGAGCAACAAGCATCGGACCAGAAATACACCTGTCAGTGGTCACTTGGACTGCCTTATGACATTTCAAAAATTGGTTACAAGAGCTGAGTCTCTAGAGAATCTTCTTGTTCATCCCATCCACTGGATAATAACTGTTGCATTTGCCAAACTTTGAAAACTTGCACCAAAACTGCCACCAAGACATAGCCAAAATTTGTTATAACCATAACCGTTGAGGTGTTAACTATTGGTTGTAGACTCTATCCTATTCTTGTTCAGTTAAGTACTTTTCTACCCATCCTTGATATTCCTCATGCATTGGCCAATTAAAATTTACCACCTCATTTACCTTGGCACTGTAAGGTGTATACTTTACTGCTACTTGATTCGCCTCCCTTTCAAAAGATTCCAAAAATGTGCTAGTGTTAATGATTTTATCCATACTACTCATCAGCATGTCATAATCTGAGTCATCACAAATCAATTTGATTTGTGCATTGATGATTTCAGCTACCCTATCCTATCGTTGCTGTAGTGATCTAACATTTCCTTAGGCATCTACAATATCTGGTAAAGATGTGTCACTCCAGTCATCAAAACTCTTTACCAACTCTTTAATCCTCCTACTGAAATCATCAAGTAAGGCCTGGAAACCTTGTAGTGACTTCACAAAGTCTTGAGTAGGCCTTAATTGTTGAGGCCTATTAGCTACATTTTGAGAGTTTCATTTCCAGATTTTGTTGTGCAAGTTCAATATTATGATTTTAGGAGACTAACAGTTGGAAATCATAGTAAAATCAGAATTTAATAATTTCTGGAATTAGCATTTGAAAGTGTTTTTTGGGGTCATTCACTTCAGACTATCTTCTCTTTTGCAGGGGTGGTTGCATGCCGAATTTTTTTGGTGTAAAATATCATAATTATTATATTTTGTTACTTGTGTATGATTAAAAATTATTGGAGTGTGAGTTTGATATTTTTTGAAGATCTAAATATTCAAGCTTGGTAAAGAAAAATCATGTCAGATAATATTAGTCCAGAACAAAATGAAGAGATAGATGCTAGATTGTGGGCTATATTGAAAAGAAAGGGTGATGGGAAATGTTATTGTCTTTGCAATAATTGCAAGGGTTTAAAGATGAGAAGACTTTTAATCACAACAACTGAGAAACATTGTAGGTAGCATGGTCACGTTGAAGGGGGGCATGATTATTGTCCATTGGTAAGTTGTTCATTATATGTGTTTACATTGATTGAATTTGTAAATTTTTATATTGTTTTAACATTTGATATATACATATAAAATCACTTGATCATGATCATGGTTTATTTGTGTCTATCATTATTGTTGGAGTTGAGAAGATACAACACAACAGAAGCCCAAAAGATCTTTGCAAGAAAATAACCTATTACAAGGAGAAGCAAAGAGAAGCAACAAAGGAAATGCTCAAGAATGTGGAGCAATGTATTCACCTGAAAATATAAAATGAATAATTGATACAAAAGATAGTTTTCAACTACATATAGATGAAAACCCTAAAAAGGAAAACCCTAGGCTTGCACAATAATAATTAATAAAGTAATTAATTATTATGCACCTAATGTTAGCTTAAGTGAAAAGAGGTAAAAGGGAACTTTAAGTAACTAAACAAATATTGTTTAATTAATAAAGTAAATACCCAATTACTCTAACACCCCCCCTTAAGATAGACATAGGGAGAAGCTAAAACCTAGAAGAAGCTACTAAAAGCAAAAGCAATGGGTCCTGGCAACAAGGCCAGATCAGGTACCCATGTACAAAATCAATGCAAACTAAATGAAATGGGGTAAAGGAGAAAACCCAGTGGGAACAAAACTCCTCCCCAAAATAGAATGCAAGGAAGGAATGCAATGCACTAATGAAAGAAGGATAGGAGGTGGATAACATGATACCCCCCATAGACAACTTCTATCATATAAGTACATGTACAATGGTCTCTATAGGAGAGATAAAAAGAGAGAAGAAGGCCCCCCCACAATGAAGAAACTCCTGTCACAATGGTAGATGCCTGATGTAGAATCCAAAAAGAGATCCTGAAACGAGAAATGATATTCCTCCCCTTGGGAAGAAACGGATCCATGGACCTGTGTCGAAGAAACCCTGTGAAGAATGATGAACCAATCTGTCTCAAGATGTGTGCCATGATAGGATGCTAAAGAGTCTCACTGTCTAAACTGAAACAAATAATGCCAAATCCAAACTGATGTGGAGAATACTGAAATGCAACCTCTGAATGCACGAATAATGGTGGGCGAATAGTGATAACCTGACTTTCAAGGTAGAGGAGATGAATGTCCTCAAAATAATCCTCCAAATCTACAATATAGGACTCAACAAACAAGAAAGATATGTCTGCAACATAAGATTCCAAAGTAGCGATGTCTAGAAGATTTATGATTCCCTACTGCATTGAATCAAGAACAACAAGAGATGCTGATGAAGTCTTAGTTTGAAGAGTAGGAACTGTGGGACAAACCTCTGATCCATCGGAACAAGTAAGGGTGTCTAAATACTCAAGCTCCTCTAAAGTATCATGATCAAATAGTGTATTCTCTCTCCAAGCAATGGGTATGAGACAATCTGAAGCAGGATCCTCTGGGAATGGAGATAGAATAGGGTCTCCATAGATCTCCCAAAGACATGTCCAAAGTGGGTGAGGACAATCAATGTCCAATATAACCAACACAGTGTCATGATCAACACTAGACAATAGAAGTCCTACTATGTGATTTCTAATAATATCTCATGCTAATCTACCCTCTAAAGTTGTTGGTTCAGGTATGAGATCATACAAATAAGGCAAAATATTAAGCCACCCACAATGTGTAAGTATACCCTTTGCCCACAACTCATAATTACCCCGTTCCAGAAGAACAACTAAAAGGTGAGTAGAGAAACCCATGATAACTCTTCAAATAAAAAAATTCAAAGACTAATGATCTTAGCAATGATAAAGCATATCAACATAACCCATCCAATGCAAACAAACCCCATGTAGGAGCCAAGATGACCAAGTAATTGAGGAAAGTGTAAAAACACACAAATCTGAATAAAAAATACTTGGTAAATATTCTATTGAAATAGACTCTAAATCTGGAAAGAGCACTATAATACCTTTCCAATGCCTATTCGTTTGCGCAAAACGGAGTTCAGACACAAAAGATACCCCCCTTGGAGTGAAAAAACTAAGTTTTGACTTTGATTGACAAAAAAGACTGCAAAACTGCAAAATCAAGAAAAATTACCAGTACCACTAGAACGGTACCGGAACCAGCTTTCTGACGATATCTTATTTTCAAAAATCCGAGAAAAAATGCCCATTCTACTTCCGATTTAGCGCAAGCTGCTCAAAAGGGGAGAAAAAAAATATCTCTCACAGCCCTCAAGGGCTAAAGTCTTCGACCCCTGGTCACGTGGACAACCAGGGGGCTGGCGGCTGTAGACCCACGGTTACCCATGTGACCGGGCAGTGGGGGTTTGAAGCCCGCGAGGGCTGAAGGAGCCGACTCGGGTCGGCGAGCTTAGCAATGTCGGTGGTGAGCTCGGCGGGGTCGGCTGAGCTGGACGAGTGCGGTGAGCACAGCAGGCAGAGTTGGCGGAGCGGCCGGTGGGCGCAGCCAGGTGGAGAGCACGAGGCGGTGGAGCGGCGCGGTAGCAGGGAGCTCGGTGCGGGGTAGGTGGCGCTTGAGCGGGGCGGTGGCTGTCGGGCGGCCAGGCGGTGGCGCGTCGGTTGTGTGCGGGCAGCGCACCAAAAAAGAAATTAAAACCTTAGTTTTTAATTTATTTTTAGGGGGTCGTACGACCAAACCCTAAAAAAAATTTTGCAACCCTGATTGACTGTGGCCAAAATCGATGATTTGACAGTCGATTTAGGGGTTTTTGGGCGCTACAAATCCAATGGCACTGTCCATTTGAGTCCAAAGTGAACCTAAAATTCAGAGTATGCTGATTCCACAAGAAGAAACCGTAGAACCCTATATTTGCTTCCAATGCAAAAATCTCAAAACAAGAACAAGCAGCTACAAATCTGAAGCTCTGATACCATGTTGGAGTTGAGAAGATACAACACCACAGAAGTCCAAAAGATTTTTGCAAGAAAATAACCTGTTACAAAGAGAAGCAAAGAGAAGCAACAAAGGAAATGCTCAAGAATGTGGAGCAATGTATTGACCTGAAAACGTAAAATGAATAATTGATACAAAAGATAGTTTTCAACTACATATAGATGAAAATCCTAAAAAGGAAAACCCTAGGCTTGCACAATAATAATTAATAAAGTAATTAATTATTATGCACCTAATGTTAGCTTAAGTGAAAAGAGGTAAAAGCGAACTTTAAGTAACTAAACAAATATTGTTTAATTAATAAAGTAAATACCCAATTACTCTAACAATTATTATAAAGGTGGGGTGCCCTAGGGCACACGATATGAATTATCACAACCTAGAGAATGTGGTTTTGCAAGCGGAGTAACATGGAGCTGTGAATATCGAAGATGAAGTTAATGATCCTATGGAAGAAGATGATCATGCGCCAGAGAACACAATTGAAGATGATGGTACAAATACATTGATCCATGACACATGTAGTGGCACATCTGATCATGTTGATCGAGATGACTTTGATGATGTTCATGATTTACCTGTACTTGAGAAGGCATACAAGCCCCTTTATGAAAGCTCCCAAACAACTCTTCTCTCTACTATATTGTTGCTGGTGAACTTGAAGGTTATGAATGGTTTATCCAACATAGCAATCTCACGGATGTTAAGGTATGTCATATATGTCATCTCTTTTCATCTATTTTAATTGTTGTTAGTTCATCGCTAGTAAATAAAGGATGAAGTATGTACCATTAATATTCTTTATATTAAGAAATTATTTTTTGTTGTAGATTGATTGGTGAATTTTTGTTACCACCATCAAATATTTTACCTCGCTCATATCGAGATTTATTTGGCATTATGAAAGATATTGGAATGGAGTATTGAGCAATAGATGCATGTCCCAATGATCATATTCTATATCATAAACAACATGAATTTGCAACAAAATGCCCAGAATGTCATATAGGTAGATATCAAACATATCAACTAACAAAAAAGGTTTCTCGCAAGGTTCTTTGTTATATTCCCATTATTCCACATATGCAACAGTTATTTAGGTGCGAAAGCTTAGCGCAATTTATGGATTACCATGCATGAAATAGAAGTGGAGATCTTCGAATGTCTGTGGATGGTTCTACATTTAGGGACATGGAGGAAAAATGGCCATACTTTAAAGAAGAACCTCATAATCTCAAGCTTTCATTTGCAGCGGACGGTGTCAATCCATTTGGAGAGCTGAGATCTATTTACTTGGTGTGGCCTGTTTTTGTTATCAATAATAACATTCCTCTATGGATGTCAATAAAGAGGGAGCACATAATGTTGACAATGATTGTTCCAAGTATTTGTTTACATCAATTTTCTTTAACGTAGTAGCATCTCATTTGTCTTATTTGTTGCATAATGACTTATATGTTTTTTCATTTAATAGTCATGTACATGAATTTATATATATTGCAGTAAAATGGTTCTAATAATTATGTAATGTTTATGTTCATTCTAGTAGGTAAGTACCAAGTTAAATATATGAATGTATATATTGAGCCTCTTATCGATGAGTTACTAAAGTTATGGAATGGCATGACTATGTATGACGCATCTAGACCAATAGGACAAAGAAAATTTGAATTCCATGCAATGCTTGTATGGACAATTCATGATGCCCCAGGGCTAACACATTTTTCTGGTATGTTATAACGTTTGACTGCATGACTTTAACGATATTTAATTTTATGAAGTAGATATCATGCATTTTTTTAAAATAATCTATTCATTATATATAATTATAAAAATTGACATATTTAATCCAATTATATATGATTTGCAGGTCTTCAAACAAAGAAAAAATTTGCATGTCCAATTTGTGGTCCAAAAATGAAATCTCGTCGTTCAACAAGTTTAGAAAAGCAGGTGTTTGATGAGTATAGGTACTTCCTCCACATAAATAATAAGTATCGAACTACTGAAAAACATCTTTTCAATGGGAAAAAAGAGACTACATCAAAACCATGAAGAATGACACCTCGCCTATGGAAGTTGGAATATAATAGAATTAATCGTCAAGGTTATACATTGGATAAAATTGTTTATCTATCATTTATGATATGTTTTGAATTTATATTTTTATATTGTGTTATGTTTACTCATGCTGTAATTGGCAATGATTGTCATTGTTAATTTATTTAACTTATATGCTTCATGAAGGTCATCAAGGCATTAATGGTCGGCTTCCATAGGGATTGAAAAGTTATCCCAGACAATTTAGTAGGTTGCCCTACTATGAGTAGCTACAAATTGTGCATTTGTTTGATACAATGCATATCAGAAAGAATATGACATAAACATTATGGAAAATATTGGATGGAAGGCATGATAAAGAAGAAATTGTCAAAATTTGTAGTGACATTCAGGAAGCCAATCATGCAATGAAAAATGTCATTCAATTAAATAGTAATGGAGACCAAATTAATATAAGTGCCCTTCCTTGGTTATTAATGGAGTAGCAAAGCAATGCTATAAAACAAGTCATACGAAAAATTTGATTTCCCACAGGATTTGTTGCGAACATAAACAATATCATAACAAAGAAAGGTGAATTTGGGTCAGGGATGAAAACGCATGATTGGCATACCTTCATTAAGGTAATTATTCTAGTATATTATATATATATGTATACTACATGTATTTTTCAGTGTATTATGTTTACTACTTTTGAAAAAATATTAATGAAAAGATCATTTTATAATTGTTGCAGTACGTTCTACCTCTATCTCTCCCAGACAACTTCGACAACAATGTCAAGCAAGTTATATATGATCTTGGAAAATACATGAGGTAAGTAGCGATATTTGTTCAATTCGTTGTATATTTTTGTTAAATCTCGTTAATATATTTGTGCCTTGAATCACTTGTAGATGGTTGTCATCTAAAGCAATCCATAAAGAAGATATAAATTATTGGAAGAGAAAAATTCTTCGTCTAATGTGTGAAATGCAAAAGTGTCTACCTTCGACATTTTTCAATGCACAAGAACACTACCTCATACATCAAGTTGAGGAGATTGAATTGTGTGGACCTATACACACAAGGTCAATGTGGATGGTTGAGAGGCACTTGAAATTTTTGAAGGCTTTGGTTAGACAAAGAGCACATCTCGAGGGTTCTATGGTGGAGGGATACATGGTATACTGGACCATGGTGTAGATTACTGAATATCATCCTAAGTTTGCAACAAAGATCCATGTAGATCGCATTTGGGATCCCAACTCCATTAACAAATTCGAAGGGAAGTACCTGATGGGGAAAGGTAGATTGAGGAAAGTGATAGGTAATTATAAGATGGTCATGGAGATTAATTAGAATACATTTTACATTTGGTTTTTATGTATATTGTACTTATTTAATTATTAATCTTCAATATTCATCAATTATAAATTAAGGTCATATACCGTGGTAATTAACTAATTATACGTCGATTGTGAATTTTAATTTTTTTTGATACAGTTGGTCGAGAGTGGGATGCACTACATTTGTATGTCGCAAAAAATCTTGATTGGATGACAGTATGGATTGAACGATGTCAACAATCTGGTCGCACATTAACATGGGAAGGTGTGGCTTCATTGGTTAAAGAAGCTCATCATAATGAAGATTCCAATGTTACACCAAGGGAAATTGATTTAGCATATGGTTTAAGAGATAAACAGGTATGTATAAATATATTAATCACCCATATTATTTAATTATTTTCAATTATATTGATGTATATATATGTTGAGATTTTTTTCTTTGCATACATTTGGCCAAGAATAAATATGTTTATCAACTGACGATATTGTAATAAGTTTTACATGTTTGACATATTGCAGGTGAAACACCACAAGGCTATGTGGTGCAATGGTCATAAATTTTGAATCAAAAAGTTGGATGACATGAAGAAAACTTGTGATTCTAGGATAACTGCAGTCTTCCAGGTGACTAATGTTTCATCTAGAAGCGACATACATCCAGAAGTCTCAGAAAATCAATACTATGGGATTTTGGATGATATACTTGAGTGTGACTTTAAGTCCTTCAAATTAGTTATGTTTATTGTCCTATGGTACAGGCTACGATTGAATGAAAATGATCCTGAGAGAACTGTTATTGAACATGATAATGGATTTACCATGGTTAATACAAGGTATTTTGAGCGAGCTAGAAATGAGCCCTATGTTCTTCCAAGCCAATGTGAGTAGGTATTTTACTCAGAGGTTCCAGGTAAAGCGGGTTGGTCATATGTTGTTAGACATGATCCAAGAGGAAGGCCGGTAAAGTATAATGTGGTGGAAGAAGAAGATATTGAAGAAATAGAAGATGATGTAGATGATGATCAGGATCAACAGTTAGTTGATGATGTGCCTGACGAAGATGTCGAAGAGGAGGAACTAGATCATGATGATGTAGGAGTTAATGTTCATGAAGATGATATCTGTGTGGATGATGACATTATCAAAACTGATATCAATGACGATGATGACGATATGACCAATCCTTACAATGTTGAATCTAGATCGGATGATACAGATAAAGAGTTGGATGAAGAAGAAGACCAATGACATTGAAATGTATGAGTTATGTGATTGTATTATCTATTTGATATTAATTTCTTGATAGAATTATATTTGACTTATGTGGTTACATAATTAATTTATGATGGTTTTAATTTTAATTATATTAGAATATGTTTTTGAAAATTTAAGCAGCATTTATGGGGCACTGTACCCCTCACAACGAGCCACTAGGGCCAAAAAAGTACAAGACTTAAACAAAAAAAATTAACAGAAAAAAACCAGAGATAGCCCAGAGACAGCACACTAACAGCCGAAAAACAACTGACAGACCAGCAATAGGAGCAGCTAGCTGGCATCATCCCAGTTCTTAAATAGGAGGTTGACTGCCTCATCGCCCACACACTCTTTGTTCTCCTGGCTATTATTCCCCTCCAATTCTTCTTTTATGACATTCAACAGCGTACTGGTAACAAAGTGGCTTAGTTTCATTGTGAAGCGGGTCAAGCACCTTAGTCTTTTGTCCAGAGTGTTCAATCTCTTTGTCACCATGTCTGAATCTTCCCCAACATCCGTAGTCTCCTGAATCCCACCAAGCTCATTAACCAACGAAGAGTGTGAGTCAGAGCCATGGCAAGAAATCTTGTTGTCCATCAGAGTAGGCAGGAGCCTCTCCCCCATGTCTTCAATCTCATCATCAGACTCTTCCTCCATGTAGCCCTTGCTGTCCGACTGCTCCACCTCTGAGTCCTGAATAAATAATCTCTTTTTGTTGTTCTTGGCTAGTTTCCCCGATCTCCTCCTGACACTTTCCCCACCAGTCTACTCCGTGATCCCCACAACCGTATCCCCTCTGGAGTCCTTCCCAACCGCATTCTTTCCCTTGCCAGCTTTGATCATCGTAACCTGCATGCATTTCTCCTTACCTTTTTTCAGCTTAGTGACATTATCAGTCATGCTAGCTTGAGTGGCCTTTAACTCATAGAGCCCTTTCGTCGCATTGGCATGAGCCATACCTAACCCACCCTTAAGCTTTTTGGAGGCCAAATTGGTTTTGATACTCCCCACATTGTCAGCAAAAGGCTTTCGAGGAGGGCTCTTGGACTCGGCTGGGGAGATATGAATCAAGGAGATGGGTTCAATGTTCTCCACACGGACAGCGATGGCTTTAGGTGGGCAAAGAGCAAGATGGAAGTGGTACATTTATCCATTGAGCTTTCCAAGTCCATAAGAAGGAAAAACAGAAAGCTAAGCAGCATTTTATGTCTTAGATGGTTAAGCAGAGGGAAATGATAGAAGAAACAAGTCTTGTACCTACCTTCCAGCATCACATATTTCATAAGAGCCATGCAGACCATGTCCCATGGATTAGGGAGCTCAGCTCTTTCAAACCCCACCTGATTCCTGACTAGATTCTCCTCACCTCTGAAGAATACCTTAAGGCTCTCGTGGTCTGGCTTTTTGGTGTGTTTAGGATATTTTTTCCCCTTGCACCTCAAACCCGTAGCCTGTGCAATGACATCCTCACTAACCTCAAATGAAATCCCCCCAATGGAAACCCTTCTATCCTTCCAAGAACCATCAAATTATCCTGAAAGAATAGGATCATGGCCAACCAGACATTCCATAAGCGGGGCAATTCCTCCCTCCACGCAAATGTGCCAGACCAGAGGGTTGTTTCAGAATTCATCACAACTATTCGGCACCATCCGAACACGATCTCTGCCCATTCTGTCAGACTGCTCAGGGAAAACACAGAAATGCATAAAACACCAAAGACAAACATTGCAAACCAATATCATAGAAGGATGTTTAATGCAAGGCTTATGGTGATTAATCCCCTCAAACCATTTAGATGCGCGGAGGGGAAAAAATCGATAGTGAGAAAAGACACGACAATTAATGATTTTTTGATAACAGTGGAGGAGGAAGAAGTTGGCGGATAAGTAGGAAAGGCACGACATCCCATGCAGGTAGATCAATAGGCTAAAATTAGTAACCCACCATGAAAAGCTGAAGTAACCTCTAGCTAAATTAGCCGACGCAAAGCCTCTAGAATACAACCAGTACTCATCATAGATGGTCCCATCATTATTAACACACTCACTTCTCCACATGTAATTTGGAGATAAAACAAGTAACCCCATTCCCAAAAACGTGGCACTCACAGTACCGTCATACACCTGAGAAGAAATCACAACCTTCCAAATAACCCGCATCACGTCACCAAATCTAAGCTTGATCACATCAATTAAGTTCCCTCCCTACCATCTCATCATTATTTTATAAGCTATACCCATTCTCCAATCCCAAAGAATCAACACGTGGATGCTCTTTCCCCTACCCCACATCCACTCATCTTTACCCGTAGCACTCCACCTGTCCTCCATACCAATATTGGCATTTATCCACCAACACACCCAAATCAATCAGTGGGCACCCCAGTCAGCTCTCGTCATCCAATAGTTGCAAGTCATTAATCATGGAAGCCCTTTCCCGTTCTATCAAAGATTGGATCTTTGACGACAGTCTTTCCTTATTTCTACAACATCTAGGCGAATCCCAGCCCGAGCCAAGGTTTGCCAACGCATCTGCCACACTATTGCTTTCTCTGTAAATATGAGTCACTTTTTTGTCTCTTAATTTGGACATAAGGAAGCTAGCATCCATCAAAATGTCCTTAGTGTTCCAACCTATGAATCTATCTTTTTCCACAGCATTCGTCACCACCTTGGAATCTCCCTCAATATGGAGATTAACAATCCCTAGAGAAACAACAATTTTGAGTCCCATGAACAGCACACGAGCCTCAAGAACAAGAGCTGACTGAACCCCGATGCCACCAGCAAACCCTACCACCATATTTCCCATAGAATCTCTTATAATCCCACCTATACTTGCCCTTCCTAGGTTCTCTTTAGTAGCTCCATGAAAATTAATTTTAAACCATCCATAATCTGGAGGCTCCCATTTGGTATTTCTCTTAGCTAGAAGTTTCTCATTATTGAAAGCATTAGCATTTAAATCCTGGTGCCATTCCTTGGCCATTTTTATTTCAAAGTCTCTCGGCCCAAACTCTGGAAGTTTTTCATCAAAGAGGAAGATATTATCCTCTATGAGCCGAATGCCAATCCCAAACACCTCCTTGGGGCTTTGCTCAATATTCCTGAAGACCCGATTATTCCTCTCCTTCCATAAACACCAACCTATGATAGGGGCGTCTGCCTCCAAATTTCACTAACCAAAGGATGTAAGAAAGGCCCATTCCAGCCCATAATAAACGATAAGAGGTCCTTGCTCATAACCCATTGAACCTCAAGTTTCTCCATAGCCATCCCCCAAACTTCAGCAGCATACGGACAATGCAGCAAGAGATGATTGACAGTTTCTTCCCCCTCTTTGTAGAGAAAACATCTATTGGGAAAGCACAATCCCCGAATTCTCAAATTATCCTGGGTCAGAATCCTATTGTGATAAGCCATCCACTAGAAAAAAATTATTTTAGGGATCATGCAGCGATTCCAAACCCTCCGCCAGAGTTCCTCCATAGAACTATCATTAGTCAGCAGTTTGTAAGCGGATCTAATAGAGAGATCCCCCTATTTATCTAAGGCCCAAAAGAATTCATCCTCTCTCTCATAGGAAGGAAACCTAAAACTGGATAGTAACACTTGAATAGATCTAGCAAGACGACTAAGATCCAACAAGTGGGGATAGCATGGGGATAGCTCCCTCCAAATCCTAGCACCAGAAGGGCCAGACACATAGTCACTGATATAAATCCCAAAGAATATCTGAGCATCAATCATCACCCCCCGAAAATCGGAGCAAGCCAAAGGGAAGTCTAAGAGCCAAGCATCTTCCCAGAATTTAATTTTGATCCCATTCCCCATTTTCCATTTTATCCCTTTTTTAAGCAGGCCTTGAATGCTGCAAATACTCCTCCAAATAACAGAACCAAGAAGGTGGGGTTCCGAAAGGCAATCAATCAAAGGCCTGTTTTGAAGATACTTAGCAATCAGGATTTTGCACCAGTCCTTGGAATTCCTTAATTGATCCCACCCAACCTTGGCTATCAACACCCTGTTGGAGAGAGCAATCTTCTTTATTCCAAGCCCCCCATAAATTTTAGCCAGACAAACCTTCTCCCATTTAACCAAAGCAATCTTCTTTTTCTCCTCAGCACCGGCCCAAAGAAAATTCCTTTGAATTCTTTCTAACTTTTCCACTATATATTTAGGCATCCTAAAGATAGCCAGAAAGTAAGTGGGGATACCTTGTATGGCCGCAGTAAGGAGTTGTAATTTTCCAGCATGAATAAGTAAGGTTCCCTTCCACCTAGCCAACTTCCTTTGAATCCTCTCCAGAATAGAGTTTCAAAACTTCGGTAAAACCTCCTTGACCGTAAGTGGAAGTCCCAGATAAATTGAAGGGAGAGAATCACTGACACATCCGAGAATCATAGTCACCCTGTTTTCCAAATTAGGAGAGCAATTAAAGAAGTAAATCTTACTCTTGTTGTAGTTGATGCACTGCCCGGAGTAGGAGGCATAGCTATTTAGACAAGCTTTCCATTTCCTAGCTTCCACAACAGAGGTTTTCCCAAACAAAAAAGTATCATCCACAAATTGCTGCACAACAATCAGACATAGTGAGGTAGCCACTCTAACACTAGATATGGAGCCCTCTGATAGCAGACTAGTAAAATTCCTACTAAGCACATCAACAACCATAATAAAGAGGTAGGGGGAGAGAGGGTCTCCCTGATTGAGTCCCCTACCAGCAGAGAAGAAACCACAGGGGGATCCATTAACCAGGACCGAGAACTTAACAGTTCTAACACTCCATAATGAGCTTAATGACCAAACTATTAAAGCCAAACTTAGCTAGGACCTTTGGAATGAATTCCCACAGAACCTTATCATAGGCTTTGGATATATCAAGTTTAAGCGCCATTCCCGCATTATTGCATCTATCCATAGAGTGGAATAGTTTATGGGTAGTCAAAACAACATCAAGAATATGTCATCCTGGGACAAACCCCTTTTGAGTGTGACTAATAATTTTATCAAGCAGAGGTTTGAGATGGTTAACATGAATCTTAGAAATGATCTTATAGATAGTGTTAAATAGACTAATAGGCCAAAAATCAGACATTGAAAGTGGCTCGCTAATCTTGGGTATAAAGGCAATGAAGTTGTGGTTCATTTGTTTAAGTATCTTACTAGATTGAAAGAAGTCTCTAGCCACAAGCACAAGGTCCCAACCCACAAGGTTCAGTTAATAGATGTAAAAAATAAAATGGATAAACCAAAAGATGAAAGCATGAGACCATTGCCTTGTTGAGTGTATGGAGTCTAATGAAGATATATAAAAGTGTAATCTATGATGGCAATAATTCAAAGTGTTTGGCACACAGATGTAGTTTATAACTTGTATAAATGTGCAAGTAAATGACTGAAAAAATCTACTTGAGATAGAATGACAATCCTAGTTATGTTATTCTTCTTATTGATCCAATTAATACTCTTCAGTTACTGTGATTGACTAGAAGGGTTTAATCTTTATTTGAAAGAACCAAATAATCACATCACACAAATACAACAAATGTGTATCGATAAACTGAATATATATATATATGCTTGATATATCAATTTAAACAATAGAAATGCATCAAAATGGAGACAACCAGATAACTATATAATTCCACAAACAGCTGATACCAAGATTAAGCCACAAGTTCAGACATCTTCATTAACTTCATCAAAATTCATGCATGCATCTGAGTCTTTTAAAGGAAAGTTTCATTGCAAACTATCTACTATATCTTCCTCCTATCTGCCTATATCTATTTTACATTATGAAATAGATATAAAAGAAAATTGTGAAAGGGCATGTCCTTTGAGAAATGTCTTTTGCTTAACAACAATATTAAACTAGAAATCATGCTCTATTAAGCCATAAATAGATGTTTGATAGATAATCTCAGTAAGCTGCCCGCTTGTGTGTATCAACATCCTCCAATGCATTCCTTATGGCTATCTCCATTTCGAACATCTCATTTTGTTCACATGCCCTGTCCATTGTTAAATCATTTCTTGTGACTATCTCCAAAATTGTTTGCATCATCATCTGGCATTCCTTCATCCATCCTGTGGTAATAGACACTATTTTACTCCTCTTCGGTTAAGTAATTGTCCACCCATCTCTGATCTCTTCATCCATTGGCCAGCCAAAATTCATGACCTCATTCACCTTAGTATTGTAAGGTGTGTACTTCACTGCAACCTGATTGGCTTCCCTTTCAAAAAACTCTAAGAATGTGTTGGTGTTAATTATCTTATCCATACTATTTACCAGCAAATCATAGTTTGAATCATCACAAATCAATTTGATTTATGCATTGATATCTTCTTCTGCCCCATATTTTACACTGTTGCAATGTCTTAACATTTCCTTGTGCATCAATAATGTCTCACAAAAATGTATCATTCCAGTCATCAAAGCTCTTTATCAGCTCCTTAATTCTTCTACTAAAATTATCAGGTAGGGCCTAGAATCTGCTCAATGATTTTAAAAAGTTTTGAGTTGGCTTCAATGACTAGGGCCTATTGTCTGCATCAAACCTAGAATCTTTGTACATAATATCCAGATCATTGGCCTTAGGGATCCATTTTTCAGCCAAAGGAAAAACTATTTCCCGATCCCTATTGATATTTTTTATTCCATCCAAGAATAAAGAATACAAAGAATGTACAGATGGTAATTTACCATGAACCTTTTCATTAAGATGCTTCAAAACTGTGTCAACCACCTCACTTTGTTTGGAAATTGCATCATCCTCACTTGCCTTTAAGGAAGCCTGCAATTCTGTGATTCTATTCAACATTTGCTTCTTGGTGGGATCCACAAAATATTCAATTTCTTCAATTAGCCCTGGTGTAGGACTGAGAGTAGGTGCCTGGATGGGAGACCCTAGAGTTGAAACAATTGGAGTAGTATGAGGGACCGATCCTGGAATAGAAGGTAATGCTCTGATACCAAGAGCACTGGAGGATTCTCCCACCTGCCCATATTTCAACCTATCTACTTTAGATTGCAACTCAACATTCCTTTGCTGCATCCTACTATATTCTGCAATTATCATATTGTATTTCTCCATCAGACTCTTCTTTTCAACCTCTTCTCTCTCAACTGTCTTTTGGGCCAATTTGGCCACATTTACTATTAGGCTTGTAGCTTCTGTTGTTGAAGTTTCATAAGCTCTCTTGATGATTAGCCCTCCCCTTAGGTGTGGGCTAATATCAGTTACATTTGGCTTTCTGCCCTGGGGTGCCTATGCCCATATGGCTAGAGTTTTATACTCCTCATTGAAGGTAGAGGCCTGCAGAGCTACCTTAACCTCTTCTTCAATGTTTTGTATAGGATGCTTGGACTGTAAGATAGCATTGAATGCAACCACATTAGCTATGTCCCATTCAGGCAAAAGTAAGACACCAGCCTGAGTCACAAGTCTACTTCCCTTTTCAGGAGTGATGCCTTTGAATTCTTCCATTAATTCAGCCTTGACCTCATCATCATTCTCCTGCTCAAACCTATCAGGTCTCGATTCTCTCCTACTCTTGCATTTGTTCTGGTACTCTTCTAGTTTCATCCTCCAAACTAGTTGCAAGAATACATGAGTCTTTACAAATGCATCATCATCCAAGAATGTCTTGCAGGCCTCCATACTGGCATCTTGTACACATTGCCCCTTTACATCCATGTCAGAAAGCACCAATTGTGTTGATCTAGGTGGGGAAGGGATACCAACCTGCATGTCTTGATCAATCACAATTATCTCATCCATCAGAGTTTCATGTGTTTCCTCAACTCTCTGCCTCTTAGGGCTTGACTCTTATGGTAACACTGCAAGATCACCTCTTGGTGGTGAATCTAGATCCACAATCCTTATCCCTTTGGGTGCTTTGATCCTTGGACCCAGTTGTGATGATGCTTGCATGACTTGTTTTCCCTTCTTATCCCCTTCATCCTCATCACTGCTGGCATTACTCTTTCTCTTGTATAGAGGCCTGTCAACTGGTGGCTGATAAGTTGGCCTTATTTCTTCAGGCCTCACATTCAGTCTTTCTATACCAAAATCTAATTCCAAACTGACCCTCTTGGTCATCAAGGTGCCCATGATATTTTTGAAATTATCCATTAAGAAGTCTATTCTCTTGTGAAATGGAGTGAACTCCATTAATGGATCATATTTTGGATCCATTTTATGTATTATAGCTAGCAGCTTTTCATATGCAATCCATTTTTCTTTATTGAACTCTTGCCTATTCAAATCAAACTCATTTATGATTAGGTCCTCAGGAAAGTTGAATTCATGTGCAAATTTTCCACCTTTAATTCGTTGTCTTAACAATGCAAAGAATCCCTCGGGGTCATGCTGTCTCCTAGGACCATTCCTCAAATTGAAGTCATCAAAAAACCTTCTGAAGTGGACCCATCCTCCATTGGAACAGACAAAATCAGAAACAACAATGTAGTTAGGGAATAAAGTCCCTTTTCCTTTCTTTGTTAGGTTGTCCTCATGAATACAACCTAGTTGCCATATTAATTTGGCAAACCCCATCCTTGATGGTACATTAAAGGGGAGGATATGAGGGGTTCCCTGGAAACCATACACCCTCAAGATAGTGCTTATAGGGTACAAGATGATATCACCCCAATTGTGACACACTTTTGAATTAGGCTTCCTCACCTTCGGTCGGAGGAAGTCATACAAATCTTCAGGGAATCTTGGCACATTTACCACCAATCGAGCCTTGAGTCTGGAAGCAAAGCAGCTATCAAACTGCAAAAAGTTGACACCTCCCCTGTTGTAAGATAAATCTGCACTCCACACCTATACTAGTAACCTTTCTCCATTCACCTCTTGCCTCAACTCCATTTTTTCTGAGAAGAAAACAACATTCTTGTACAGGAACATATGCATCAATAGGGAGTACCAGAAAAAAGGAGTGCCACTATCCCCCACATGCAGCTTCATCAAACCCTCATGCATCTTCTTTGACAGGAATGATGCAAAGTCATATACCACAGAGAAGTTGGGATGTTGAATCTGGGCTCCCATAAACATGTACACAATTGGAATCATAGTATTAGGGCTGAACCCTAAAATCTGGCACAATGAATAAAATGTTGCTAGGAAGTGACTGGCAAAACAACTCAACCTGAAAGGCTCCTAGTCATTTGGGCTGATAAGAATTGTTGAACTGCCCGCCCTGGCTAGGTGAAGAGGAAGAAAATTCAATTTGAAAAGAGGCTTTAACCTTTTGTACTCCTCCTTCATCTCCTCAAAATCTATTTGGACTAAGAAAGGGCTATACTTAGTCAAATAAAAAATCTGTCAAATCTCATCTACATTTAGGCTTAGCAAAATTCCACCATCATTATCCCTTATGACCCTTGTCACAGGATCATACCGTGTTGCCACTGCTCTGAGCAAGTCAACATCAGGGAACACATTTGGCACTGTTAGTTTCCCCATGTCATATCTTCAGGCATTATAGAAGGGGTGAGGTAAGTTTCACTGTCCATACCACAGCCTAAACATTTCAAGACCAGTCATAGGAATCCTAGCATCTGCAATGTTATAATTTTTGCACAATAGACCTTCACCTAGGGTCTTTCCATTCATTAAAACCAAACCACTCTTCCTGTCATTTGTTGACAACGAGAGTTGATCCAGAAAGTCATCATACAAATTCCTCTTCAAATAATCAATATGGATAGAGTGTTGCTTTGATGGTTCCATCTTAAACAATTAGGGCTTCTTTTAAAAAATCAAATCCTTGAGGAAACTAGGGGTACCCAGAACACAAAAATACAACACAACTGTGCAATTCTAATAATTCAAATGAACGAGTAACCCTATGATAATAATTAACAAAACCCCTTGACCAGCACAATAGAAACCTTTGCAAAGACACTGTCAAATTAACCTAGCAGTTTAGAAAATAACTCACAGGACTTCGCACCTTGTAGAGAACCAAACTTCACGGTGATCGCTCGAAAAACTTTATCGCTGGCTTTGAACTGCTTGGAAAATACTTGAATGCTTTTGTGATGAAGATAGAAAAAGAGTAGATACTTTATGTTGATTGAATTGAGGTAGTAGATGTCTCGTCTGCCATTAAAGCTCATTTGCATGTCGCCCAAATGGCTCCAATCGCATTTGATGCGAATTAAAAATTCAACCGTCGATCTTTTATTTTTGTTAGATCATCGAATGACCATCTTGAAAAGGGCTGACGAAATCTCCATGTCAGCATCGAGGGCCCACCACAGAAGCAACGCCAAAGGAATACACGTGGCACCCGGCCATGATATCGCGATCACTAAACATCCTGCATCTTTGGATCACGCAATGGCGGGCAACCGTTGATTCCAACCATCGGCAATCATGTTCACTCACAATAGTCAACAGCACCAAACATAACCGTCGAGCAACTTTTTACCAAGATTATAACATCACCGTCGATCTCAAGCACGTGCATCTCGTAGCTATTTTAGTAACCCACTTTATAACGTATTTAAGTCTGACAAAAATATTAAACACTTTATTAATCCCTTTTCGCCATCAGTAGCTTGGGACATGTGGCACTCACCCGTGATATCGCAATCACCAAACAATCAGTGGTGATGTCATCACGAGATTGCGGGGAGCGGTCAGGATCAATCATAGGAAGATCAATGGTCATTAAAAACACAACAGTCAGCAGCACCAAACATAACCGTCGAGCAACTTTTTACCAAGATTATAACATCATCGTTGATCTCGAGCATGTGCATCTCACAACTATTTTAGTAACCCACTTTATAATGTATTTAAGTCCGACAGAAATATTAAACGCTTTATTAATCCCTTTTCAGTATCAATGGCTTGGGACACGTGGTGATCACTCGTGATATCGCAATCACCAAACAACCAGTGGTGATGTCATCGTGAGATCGCAGGGAGAGGTTAGGATCAATCGTAGGAAGATCCACGATCATTAAAAACACAGCAGTCAGTAACACCAAACATAACCATCGAGCAACTTTTTACCAAGATTATAACATCACCGTTGATCTCGAGCACGTGCATCTCGCAGCTGTTTTAGTAACCCACTTTATAACGTATTTAAGTTTGACACAAATATTAAACACTTTATCAATCCCTTTTCGGCATCGATAGCTTGGGACACGTGGCACTCGCCCGTGATATCGCAATCACCAAACAATCAACGGTGATGTCATTGCAAGATCACGGGGAGCGATCAGGATCAATCGTAGGAAGATCAACATTAATTAAAAACACAACAGTCAGCAGCACCAAACATAACCGTCGAGCAACTTTTTACCAAGATTATAACATCACTGTTGATCTTGAGCACGTGCATCTCACAGCTATTTTAGTAACCCACTTTATAACGTATTTAAGTCCGACACAAATATTAAACGCTTTATTAATCCCTTTTCGGCATCGGTAGCTTGGGACACGTGGCGCTCACTTGTGATATTGCAATCACCAAACAACCAGCGGTGATGTCATCGCGAGATCGCGGGGAGCGGTCAGGATCAATCGTAGGAAGATCGATGGTCATTAAAAACACAGCAGTCAGCAACACCAAACATAACCGTCGAGCAAATTTTTACCAAGATTATAACATCATCGTCGATCTTGAGCATGTGCATCTCACAACTATTTTAGTAACCCACTTTATAATGTATTTAAGTCCGACACAAATATTAAACACTTTATTAATCCCTTTTCGGTATCGATGGCTTGGGACACATGGCGATCGCCCGTGATATCGCAATCACCAAACAACCAGCGGTGATGTCATCGTGAGATCGTAGGGAGAGGTCAGGATCAATCGTAGGAAGATCAACGGTCATTAAAAACACCCCCTGCAAAATAAAATAACTATTAAAAAGTCAAACGAAATAACCTTTTTGCATGTGCAGATTGCACGACCGTCAGATGAAGTGATTTCAATCTTGACCGTTGCTCGTAGACCTCGTAAGGTTTCTACTAATGTCACAAATATGGTGTGAGGCGTGCAAGATTCTACCATCTGTCACTTTTGATGGTGGGGAGCAGTTTTGCTCGTTGATCAATGATGAAGGCTGATGCCGACTGCTGATTCCGTACCAATGCATCGTGGTCGTTCCTCGCTGACCTCGTGCAATGAAAAATGCAGTTTCAATAATGTTACGAGGTGTGCGATTTGGTGACGCATGGACTCCGATGCTGTGTGCTAATAACAAAGGTGGGGCTCATTTCCATGCTGATGTGGTGCTCGGTAGGTGAATATCCTATCTGTTTGGTGACTAGAGGGAGAACACGGCATTTTCAAAACTATTTTGACTAAATCTGAGTCGTTCTCCTGGCCAACGTTACGATTGATCAACGACTCATATTTAAAAATAAACTGGTATTGTATGATAGCCATTTTATCTCATGCGAGTGAATAGTAATGGCCGAGTTCAACTCTACCTGCATAATTAAATGCTAAATTTTGCGAATTACTATTTCCGTTTTGTATCTCTACATTGAGGAAGAATTGCTTGGTATTGAGTGAAGCAAGCTGTGGTTAGGATTTCTCAATTTTGTTGTCCTAGATGTTCTGCGATTGAAACCGTAAGTAGGACATACGCCATTTCTTGTAAATTCAAAATATTTTATGGTTGCTTGCTCGGCAATTCGTGATTGTTTCCTGTTTCTATTCTTGAAGAATTGATTGAATAGATTCGCTTTTAGAGCTTGTCTAGATAATTGCTAGGGTTTTTTGAATATTGAAGAATTTTTTGTTAAGGCTAAAGGAGAAAATTGGAATTATTTGCTATTTGAAAATAAGCAAACCCTAGTTCGAATTATCATTAGTCTAGTATAAATGGCACCCAAGGCTCGAAGTTTTAGTTCTGAAACCACTACCAAGTTTTTATCCCAAGATATTATTGATTTGTTACAACCCTGTACTAGCAAGAAGCAGGAGGGAAAGGTTTTGTTCTATGGGCCTCGAATCTTGGAAGGATTGACAGACATAAATGTGCAATTCAAGATGCCGAGTTACCATACACTGGGTGGCAGTTGTTTTCCAATTGGTTTGGGAATAGGATTTTTTTGGTTCCTTTGTGTAACCCCTGGAGGTTGGACCTGGGTAAATTGGTGGTTCCTAATGTTTATATGGATGTAGATCTTTTAAAGGACATTGCTGCTAGATATGACCCTATGGGCCAAATTGTTAGAACACATGTTGGTGTGCAGATGATTAAGATAACCAAAGTAGAAATTGCAGAGATTTTCAAATTGCACGAATGGAGTCAGGATATGGTCCCTGATGACTTGAAGGTTTTCAGATAAGAATATAGAAATACTAGGGGTTTGCTCATAACATCCTTGTTAATACCTCATTTGGCAGTCTTACAAAGAGGAAAAAATCAGAAGAAGGTAGTAATTGGTAGGAATGAGCTTGAACCTTTTCTTGTGGACTATTTCTCCAGTTATTTCAAAAAGACTGTTTGTGCTTTATGTCAAGTTCTGGGAGTCAGCTTAAAGAAAACCTTGCCTATTGATATTATGTATATGGTAGTAAATCTCCAGCACCCAAGTTTTAATGTAATATATGATTTTGCCACTTATTTGGCAGAGAAGATGCACACGGGTCTAGTGGCCCTAAAGGAGGGGAAGATATGGGTTGGATTCAGATGGTATTCCTTGTTAATCCACATGTTTTTGTATAGGGGTCAGGTTGTCTTCAAAAAAGATATGGAATTAAAGAAGAAGGAAGGAAACATTGAAATGCCTGTCCAATATAGGACTAGGATTCTTGACATGCATGATCATAAGTTTGATTATGTAACTTTCCATAATATCTTTGGATCTAAATTAAGGGAGGCTCTAGTTTGTGACCCCCCAAGGATCCCAAAAGAAATTCATGAATTCTTGAAGCCGATGGAGAGAAGGCCTGAATTGAACATAATGCACAATTGGGGAGACATTATCCCCTATCGTAATACCACAATTTTCAGGGTTTTTGGCACTAATGTCAATCAAAATGTTCTACCAAGGGAGGTGCCCCTTAGAATTGG
This sequence comes from Sequoiadendron giganteum, assembly GCA_007115665.2. Classification (NCBI taxonomy): domain Eukaryota; kingdom Viridiplantae; phylum Streptophyta; class Pinopsida; order Cupressales; family Cupressaceae; genus Sequoiadendron; species Sequoiadendron giganteum. The sequence continues at coordinate 676,839,724 of CM021104.1, read as the reverse complement.
ATTTTTGGAAATCATGAGGTAGTTGGGGGGCGCTCAGGAACTACACTTGCCAGCTGAACAAAAGAAAGGTTCTTTCTTCCCTAAATATATAGCATTTTTTGATTTTGTTATGGCAAAGGGAGGATGGAAGGAGTTGGATCGATTACTTGGGCCTTATAGGCTAAGGACTATGCACCCTGAGAATCATGATCCTGAGGGTTTTATCTCTCAAATGAAGGTAAAACATCGGACATGAGCTTTTGTCCACAACTTCTACTTTCCTGAGGACATCATCAGGAATATTTTTGATTTGGAATTACAAGATGATAGAAAGGCGCTATACATTGCCTACTCTAAAATGGTAAAAAGTAAGTAGGAGAAAATACCTGGTTTCAATCCCATACCTAATGCTAAAGATGAGTTTAGCAACGCAATGTATGCTATTGATAATTTTGAGAGCTTGGTTGGGGTTTTGAAAGATGAAAGGGTTGTGGAAGAAAGGGGAAAATCACAAACCATCAAGGAGTACCTCGAGGTAAAGGAAGAGGAGAGGCCTACTTATCAACCCCAAAAGAAGATAAGGGTTTTTTCTAGAAGAAAGGGAAGTAGGGCTGAAGATGCTGCTAAAAATATTGCACCATCTTCTTCAAGGCAGTCAGTACCAAATGTTGTTGATTTGGATTCTCCTCCAAGTTTTTCAGAACAGGCTTGCCCGCCATCACCAAAGAGGCAGAGGGTTGAAAGGGTAAAGATTGTTGATTGTGATGGTGATGAGGATGATGACATTGTTGTAATTCTAGATAAAATGCATCTTAAGATGCCATTGGACCCAGTTGACATTGCAACAGGTTCAGGTATAGTTTCTTTGAGGTTAGGAAAAGATGAAATCAAAGGAATAACAAGCAATGATGACTTGAGAATAGAATCCTGCAGAGAGTTCGTGATGGATGACTCTTTTATTCAAACCGGTGCTTTTAAAGATTTTGTGTGGAGAGCACATACTACATTATATGCTGAGAAGGTGGCACATGAGAGAACTCTACATCCAGATCTCCCAGAGAAGGTAATTCAAGCTAAGGTTAGGGAATAGATGAGAGAAAAATTCAAAGCAATAACACCAGAGTAGGGTTGAGAATTGGTACAAAAAATTGGAGTATTGCTACTCCCTGAATGGGATATTGTCGATGATGTGGTGTTTGACACAATAAGAAGGGCTAATAAGCCACTTCTTGCTAGTGAAGAGGAGGTTACATTGGCACTCAAGGGATCGGCCTTTAGTGAGGAATGGGATGCATTGGCAATCTGGTCCCTATCTACTAGCTCTAAAAAGCCAATTGTTGCAGAACCTTCTGACTTCAGTGGTCACTTGGTTGTGAGGAGAGTTGTTGACACCCTAGCATTGGAAGCTGCTGATATGGTCGTGAATGTTGCCAAATTCACTAGAGCAACTGTTGAAGATTTGACCAAGGAGCGGGATACTCTGAGAGGCCAATATAATGACATTATTATTGAATATAATAAGAGTCAACAAAAGGTAGCAGAGTCAGAAACTGAATTAGCTTTATTGAGGCAACAAATGGATACCATGAGATCTCAAAAGCAAGCCAGTTCTAGCCACACTGTTCTTGACCCACCAGTAGAGTAGTCTCAACCTCCTGCACAAGCACAGTCTTTGGCTATTGTTCCATATAATATGGGACAAGTGCCTATCGCTATTGAGAGGGCTACTAGCCCTGGAGGGGGACTTTCTAGGGAGAAACTGATTCATCAGGTTGAAGAATATAAGGAGATGGTAAAGCAAATCCGGGATGCAGCAAGGAGAAACAATGCAGTGATAGTGGACACTATTTTGAAACATTTAAAAAGAACGGTCCAGAGTAAGCTAAACAGTGTTCATGCAAATTATGTCCTAATGTTGCAAGCACTAAAAATGTTTCCAAGGGATAAAGAATTGGCCATCTCATTGCTAAACAAATGGAGCCCTAGAATGGAGAAGTTGAGATTCATGGCAGTAGGGGAAAAACAACATGGTGATAAATATCCTACTGTTATTGCAACATATCAATTGGTCAAGGGAATTGTTGAGCAGAAGTTTTAGGGATTTTCCGCCCCAATGGAATCCAAGATTAAATTGTTGAAAGATGTGTATGATGGAAAGGACCTGACCCCATTGCCTCATATTTTACATAGTTAGGATGATTTCAAACCCTTGTAGGTTTGGAAGGAGCAATTGAACAATATAATTATGTCTCAAACACATGAGATATGCAAAAATGCTGACATCCGCATGCTAGAGAATACATTGGAAAAGTTGTCTTTTTTTATAAGTTTCTTAGAGAACTTTGATAAAAAAGGCCACATATATAATGCTAAAGTATGCTCCCTATCAAAACAAGGTTGATCAGGTTGTGGCTTTCCAGTGGCCTTCCGAGGAGGAGTTTGAATTATGGAAAAAGGTGTTCACTGATGAACTAGAATTATGAGTGTTATAGTCAAGAATTGCAACTTGGTCATGTATAATATAGGTCTGGCCTTAGATATTATATTCTAAAATTGCATTCTCCTTTTGACTCCAATTACAAGGTGCTGAGGTGGAGTTAATACTATAACGGCTAAGCATGCCTTTGATGTATGGGGAGCGGCCTTTGGAGTGATGTTTTCTTTCCTCCTTATCAACTAATGATGATCTTTGTCTTATGCTCTCCACTTGCATAATAGAATTGTAACTGAATCAAGAGTTAGTGGTCAAATTACAAATGGACATGTGTACTCTCTGACCTGAAGCTTGTTGGATCCCTTGTTTTATTAAAGGGAATTCTGGGCCGAGAGAGTGGTCAGTTGAGATATACAAAATATGAGAAATAAGAGTCTAGTAATATTGAGAGTATGAATTGTAAGTCCAGGTTTTAAAAAGTTTTGAGTCAGATTGGAGAAATTTGTTAATCATGGGTTTTTTGAGCATGTTTGTATCAAACTCATGAATATTTGGAGTTTATTTTGTCTCCTATTGTGTTATGTTACATGGATTATTAATGAAATCTCGATCAAAGATGATTTTCATTGATTTTTATTTGTTCTTTACTGTGAATTATGTTTAACTACAACTCTAGTTCAAAGGATCAGTTAAATGCTTCAGTTAACCAGTAAATTCATGCAATATAACAAATAGGATTCATAAAGGAGTAATAAACTCAGGTATAGATATATGGGTTGTAATGCAATTCATAATAGATCATAAGTGTTCAAAATGAAATTTACCATGTAGTTTAGTTTTCTCTTTTGACTCCTTGCGTTGGGATATGGCACTGGAATTCTGATTATATTTTATTATTGTATGTTTTGTGTTATGGCATCAGGATATATTACTCAAACATTTCCTATCAATTTACTTTATGTGAAGTTTTCCATTCTCTATTAAATGGACATGAGTCTTTTTTAAGGAATAGCCAATTTATTGAAGGATTTGATACTTTAACATTAATTGGGGATCTATCTGTTGCTTACCTGTGTGCAAATTAAATGAATTGTTTAAATGTTGTATGTTAAGAGCACATCTCCGAAGTGTAGGAGAATTAGCCTTATTGATATTCTCGTTAAGTTGGCCATACTGTTCCTAGTCTTTTATTATTGAATGTGGCGAGTTCATAGGAGCTTCTAGGAAACATGTATGGGTTGTAGTAAAAAAATGCCAACAAGTTCAATTGACAACATGATCTATTGAGTAATTACAAAGAATTCATAATTTGAAATTCTAGATTTTGACAACATGATCTATTGACGAGTAGGAAGTATTTTTCACATTGTGTCAAATTTTGGTATTGTTATTAGGATTCAATTATGTAGTTTTACAAGTCAAACTCATTGACCCATGTTTCATGAGTAGTGTTTCACAAGAACTCATCTCTTGTGATTATGAATGGTCCACTTAGCACTCATTGTGTCTAAATGATTCTCAAAGCGATGAAGCACTAGGCCTTCCTAGGAGGTCACCCATCCCAATATTACATGATCCATGATTTTATTAATAATTGATCATTTTGGATTTTGACAAACTTGACACACAAATGACAATTTGACAATGAACTTAATGTATAACAATTAAGTTTCAAATTGAGTAACACAATAGAAACTAAAACAAATTGAGAGATTGTTATGAGGGTAGTGATGCAACTTTTCTAATTAGAGTGTATTCTATGATATTACAATTCTTTGAGATATTTTGTCAAATAGTTCACAAGATTTGTCTGTCCTCCCACATTTTACATAGATTTGAAAATGGAGTCTACAACCACAACATTTGATAAAATTCATCTACATATTATGCTTTGATGGATGTCTATACCTTGTTCCAAATCTCCAATATTAAGGAAATCGACAAGGATTTTGGTGAAGGTTGTGAAATTTGTCTATGCATCTACCAGTTGAATTTGATTGAAAGTTTCTAAAACCTTTTAAAAAAATCCATTATGTATATTCTACAATCATTATAGTCCACAATTTCACATTTATTTGGTTTTGCATCTACCAATTGTATTTGCTTGAATTTTCCTACCGAATTTTCAATGTAGATCCATTTTGTGTATATCTTACAATCTGTTGGTGTTTTTTCCCACATAGGATTTGCAATTCTGTAAGAGGTATCCAACCCCCGTTATAAAGAACTACAAAGGCTAGTGGCCAACTAACAAGATTCAGTCAAAGACTGACATCTCCTACACTTTTGGCTCTGTGAAACCAAGGAAGGTAAACCCAAGTGTGTTCATAAGAATGTTTCATGATTGGTAAGAAGACTTCTTCTTACAGATGCAGTCCCCACTAACACTAACAAACAATCATTACCCTGGTTGTGGCAAAACCAAAGAATAATAACAGATATCCCAAATCAAGGAGACTAAAAATTATCATAAGATCTATATCCCAAAAAGAGATAGCAGTTGATATTTTAAAAAATGTTCGGGTATTGAATCACCATGCTTAGAGTCACAATCCTATACCTTAAAGGAATTTACCAATACTATCCAATGCCTCATCCATTGGGTGGGAGTCATATAAAACGTAATTCAGATGAAATTGAACTTATCACCATAGTGCTTTGCTACCATGAGATTTGTCAGTATATTAAAACAATACTCCTTAGTGAATCATGAGTATATAACCATAAACATGCAATTTGTGTTCAAGCATTTGATTAACTCATTAAGTCAAAGCAAGAGAACAATTACACTTTCAACTACATCATTGAAACTGAATGAACAAACCCTTGATAAATCCATTCATAATCCATGGCCCATACACAGGAGAGAAAAATGTCTTAATTTTTTTAGATTTCTTTTGATATCAGTAATTACAAAAGCATAGTATACTTGTTTCATACTGTTCCCAACCCAGCATAATTTTCTACATAATACCTTCAAAATCCTGCATTACCACTAACTGTACCTATTCTAAGTCTTCGGACCCAAAAAAAACAACCCTCATTAATAATGAGCCATCAAATCTCCTTTATAGGACAGGAGAGCAACAAAGCAATAGGCTACATTGTTCATTTAAAAATTAAATTTAATTTAGAATGAAATTCAAATTGAAATTCCTCATCATTAGAAAAAACAATAATCAGTTCAAGGAATCAAAATAGTTATACCATTGTAACCAACTAGAGCTAAAGACAAAAGAGCATGGCAGGCACGTGTACGTCCACATCAACACACCACCCAAAAGTAACACACCTAGCAACTGCAACTACTTGCAAGACACACGGCCCCAGTAGAGGCGACCGCTCCTGGTCCTCGCTTCAGTAAGAAGCGAGACCAACTTCCTTTTATCTGCTTTAACACATGATCTGGTAGCATGGCACATGCCATCACAGTTATTGGGGCAACTACGAGGGGCTCTTCATTGACCCCCAACAGCTTGGTCATGGACGCCAAGTAACATTGGTAGTCCAAGTCACTTTCAGACCCATCACCATTAGAACCAGAAGACAACACTAGTGGGGACTTGGAGCTCCCTGTCCCTTTAAAATTAGCATCATGGACAACCTCGGGCTTGCTAAGGACAGGTTGTACCCCATTAGGTTGTAAATTTCTCACCCCAAGTTTGGTCCTTCTGCGCATAGCCGAATGGTCCATTGCAAAGAACACCTTACAAAATACATGAGAGACTCAACCACCTGTAAACAATACAACTCAAAATTCAATGATAATACTAGATAACACAATGAGCATTTATAGAGTTAATTGGTGCGATAATATTAATTGCTCAAATGCAGCACGAGCATTCGAGCATTTTAGTGGCTGATGTAGCCACCACAAATTATTCTTGGCTTGCGAAGGCATGGTGTACAACCCATCATTGCATTTATTAGGAGAATAGTGTTCGCACACATGAAAATCAGTCGAGGATCCACTGAAAAAACCCGCGCCATTAATGAGAACAACTTGCAAAGAGCAAGAACTCCCAACACGGATGAACAAGAACCCAAGAAAAATCAAACCGTTAATGCAGATCAAACATGGCAAGTCGGACGACTCAGATTGAGTCAACAATTTTTTGAAAATCCACATTAGTGCCCTAGGAGAACCGTGCCCAATCACAACCCAAGAAAACAAGAGGTTACAACTGGATAGCGGGTCCCATCTAGCCCCATCGATTCAACAACCAGGCCATGTGTCACCTCTTCGTAGACCTCGCAATACCCTTAGGGGCCTTTAATCTGATCATGCGAGATCTGCGAGGAAGGATTATCATTGATCTCCTTTGTTAATACCACACGGGTAGTAAATTTTAAGTCCCACCACAATCCTTGTATGCTCCACATGATTTTTTTATCCTTTGTTGAAGAAACTATTACAATATATTTCTTATTTATGTACTTATTTTCGATACATGTTTATAAAAGTTTGAAATTATTAATAATATTAATTTTGGCAAGACATTAAAAGATTGTTGATTGTAAAAAATATGCATCCTAATGTGAAAATGTAAACAATGGAAGCAATGACTATAACACATAATTTTTTATGTAGTATCTAATTCAAAGAATCATGTTACCCTCTACCTTGAATTTTTTAGTATAAAAAGCTAAGGAAATGCTATAAATAAGATAATTAGTTGACTATTAGCATATACCAATTTTTATAGAGATGTAGATTGTTGGATGTTGTGGTTGTGTTTCTCATGATATGTGGTTGTCATTGATGTCAACACTATTAGCATTATTGTCTTAAAGGTTGTATATGTCGAGGATATTGAGAAAATTAGAATAAATATGTTTTAAATAGTCTATGAAGTTGTGAAGATCATCGTGGTGAAAATTTTTGTACGTTGGTATTCTGAAGTTGTGTATTAAAGGGTTTGTTGCTGAGCCTATCTAGTATATCCTCTGGAAGTTTCAGAGGTGTGCATCAAGATTGGAGCGACTTACGAGTTTTTGTGTTCCTACAGTTATTTTGTTGCTATAGTTGGTGTTTCTGAAAGAAGAGAATGTAATTCTAGTGAATTGAATTGTTGTGTATGCTCTTGAGATGTTCATTGACATTTCTTGATCTCATACTCTATCATTGTGGCATGTCCACGTTGATCAGTATGCTCGTGATCAAAGATTTTTCCTTTGCATGTTCGAGTTTTCATGTTCTTTGTTGACATGATGGTGGTAGCGTGTTGTAGATCCTTGTGGATTAAGTTTTGAATGCTTGGCATGTTCGAGGATGTTGCTTTAGGTCTTCATTATGTTGTGACTGATTTAGGTTGGTGTGCATTGAGATTTGTTCATGAATTGGGCCGACAAGTTGTATTCATCTATTATTTATTTTTGGTTGACAGAGTTGTTAATGTAAATTCATGAAGTGGATATATAACAGCGATTGTTTTATTCATTTAGAGATAATGTATGTGAAGTGTATGCGAGATATGTGTGAATAAAGATTAGATCATTCGAATGTAGAGCAGAGTGTGATGAAGTTTAGGCAAAGTATGAAGAAGTATTTATGTGCCTAACTGAAACTGTCATCAGGCTTTTGAAGAAGCTAATTTCTCAGTTCAACCTCATCAGATGGATTTAATTTGATTATCTTATGTAAGGCAGTGTGCCTTCCCTCTGAGCAGTGAGCTCTAGGCAGTGTTCCTGAATGCATGTGCATTCCTTATTCATTTCTTTTATACTTTTAATAGGGTATAAATTGTGGATTAACCTCCACCATGGTTTTTCCCCTAATAAGGTTTGTACACAAAAATATTGGTGTTATGTGTGTTTCTAATGTGTTGTTGATTCATGCTTTTACTGTTAATTATTAGATATGAGATTAAAGGTTAATAAGGTTAAATAAGTTTCAATTTTGTAACAACTGATTCACCCCCCCTCTTAGTTGTCTATCCTTGTTTTCCAACATAGATATCTTGTTTTGTAAAAGGGCATCTACAACCACAACATTTGAAAAAATCTTTATATTATGCTTTGATGGATGTCTATACCTTGTTCCAAATCTCCCATATTAAGGAAGCCAATAAGGATTTTGGTGAAGGTTGTGGAATTTTTCATTGCATCTACCAATTGCATTTGTTTGAAAGTTTCTAAAACCTTTTCAACAAATCCATTATTTGTATATTCTAAAATCATTATAGTACACAATTTCACATTTATTTGGCTTTGCATCTACCAATTGTATTTTCTTGAATTTCCCTACAATATTTTCAATGTAGATCTCTTTTATGGATATATTATAGTCCTTGTAGTCCACATCACTTCTTTTTTTTGAAGAAACTATTACCATATATTTCTTATTTATGTTCTTATTTTGCATACATGTTTATAAGTTTGATATTACAATTAATAGTATTAATTTTGGCAAGACATTAAAAGATTTTGTTGATTTAAAAAATATATGCATCAACCCAATGTAAAAATGGCAACAATGGAATCAATGATTGTAACACATAAATTTTAATGTAGTATCCAATTCAAAGGATAATCTTACAATTTAGGGTTATGATTGGGTATTTAATTAGGGTTAGGATTTAGTGTTCGGGTTAGTGTTAGGTTTAGAGTTATGGTTACGGTTAGGAAAAATAATGTTAGGATTAGGGTTAGATTAGGGTTTATGTTTGTCTAGTATTTGGAATAATAACTTATATAGGAAGGTATGGTTGTTCAAGGAAAGGATCACCATAGGGTTGCAACCGGGTTGCACCGAGAGTCCATAGCCGAACACCAAATGGAAAGGGTGTTCCAGTACTCTTCCTTCTAGGAGCGAAAAGAAGTAGCTCCCACCTCGAGTCCCATAGTGACTCAGGTGTTCATCATAGTCTTAGGAGCGAGGAAGTCTCGTTTTTCCCTAGCTATGAAGTGAGGGGTTTTGTGGTGAACCCAACGTCCCGAACCCTGTGAATGCAGTAACAGGGCCAGCATGGGTTAGTTCCCAGACATGTCATCAAGGGAGCTAGATGTTGTAACAATTTTTTAATGGCCGTCGATCATCCATCAGTTGATCCTGACTGTTCCTCACAATCCTGACTTCTATGAATGAACACGATTGTCGATGGTGGCCACTTCATTTTAGCTTATAAGGTAGTTTAAAAGGAATATACTTATCTTCAATGTGGTTAATGAAGCCTTGACATAGTCTATTAGATTCCAAATTTAATTCTTAAAGGTCTACTTCTGATTCCAATTGAAAATCTAAGTTAACCTAGGCATCACTATCCATATTTGTAAACTATTGTGTTACACATGGATAAATTATTTCTAAGATATCTTAAGAAAATACAACAGATTTAGCAATAAACAGTGAGGTGTCTTATTAAACTATGCCAAATCCTCACTTTATCACAATAATTGCAAAAGATAAATCAACTTGGTTATTTTTTATATATAGATTGGGAAACCAAGGTCCCAACCCTATTACATAGCAAGCCCTGAGGATATGAAAAGGAAAACCAAAAAATAACTAACTATAAATAATTAATAGAAGAACAAAGAAAAATAGCACATAAATAACTAACAAACAACAAGAAAAAAATACAAGTTGTAACATGTCTTTTGGGAGTCACATATCCCCAATCTTCAAAAAGGAAATAAAAAATATCATCCTTAGGGTATTTCTTTATACCCTTCTTTAAAACAAGACTATCAAGATTACCCTTCAACCTTCCTTTCTATAAATCCCACACAAAATTCTAGAGTAGAAGCATAGAAGTAACCTATGGATCACCTTATTACTAAATTTAAGCACATTATTGACTCTTTCCTCCAAAGTTTCTAGAATTTGCTCCAAATAATTAAGAGAATTAGTGTTATGGCCACAATGAGAACATAAATGCACAAGATGAAACTTAATGTCCACCTAAATTCCTTTAACCTTGCCATCATCCATGGACACCATATCATTTCTAGGGACTAAATTCACATCATTTTCAGCCTCTCAATCATCCCCTATGTTAGAAGACTTAGTGTCATAAAGAACATTCATTTCTAAAAAAGGTTGACACCAAAATCATTAGAAAGAGAAACATCTTCCTCTTACATGAAGTCTTGAGAGTGACTGAACTCTTTGTTCCCACTATTGATGTAGCCATTGTCCTTGTGATCAAAAAAGCCTTTGTTGTTAATTAGAAACAACTAATTCTACATTGGGTGTAGTGCTAGGGGTAGTAGAAATTATGGCTACTAGCCTATTAGATCTTCTTACAAGGTTCCCCTTAAAAGGTTTTCCTATAGAAATCTTATTATTAATAGTAGCAACAATAAGAACCTTAGTCGTTGTTGCCCATAAGTGAGGACTAAAATTTAGGGTTTTTACTCTTAGTCTTGGAGATGTCAAATCACTAGGAATGTCCACATGGATATGAGAGGCAAATTTCAATAGAGAACCAATGGAAAAAATATTAAGGCAACCTAAGTCATCATAATCAGCCACAACTTTACCAAGCTCAAGATTTCCCTCCACCACTTTACTAGGCACATCATCAAATGTAACTTTTTGCTTGACAAGGAATGAGGAATGTTTGATATGTTTTCTCTTACCCTTAGGAGGAGAGGGATCATGCAAATCACTAAGATTCCCACCTTTAGCTTTGATAAGAATAGGGGTAGGGAATAGATTAGACTTTGAAATAAGAGAGCTAACAAAATTCTAAGAGAACATAGCAAGGTGGACTTATGGAGTCTAAAAATTAACCCCTCGTGTAGAGGCATCACAAATTTATCCATTAAGACCTCCTTACCTAAACACTTAAGAGAACTTAGGATAAAATAAGGAAAACAAGCAATCTGATTATGTTTAAGATGGTCATATGAGAAAAGGTAATGAAAAACACATTTAAAATTACCTTCAACACTGAAGTACTTAATTGGCACTCTACTAAACTCATCATTCAAAAAAATTCTATAATTCGATGAGTTCTCCCCTTTTCAAAATTTGGTTGATGGTTTTCGTGTCCATCATTTTTCCCTATTAATGACCTTCCTACCTTCAATATTCAACCTAGTAGCAACTCTGATGGTTTCCTTCGAAACAAGAAATCTAACACCGCCCACAATAACCTTTTCATCTTTTTATGAAGCAAAAAATTATTTTGAAAGGACTTGACTAGAGCAACATAGGGACTCAAAGTAGGGAGCAATTCTACCCTCTTAAAAAATGTCATAGCATGGCATTATTTATCACCTCCTTAGGGGATGTGATTTTAGTGTGGCATCATTTATCCCCTGTAGTATCTAAACCTTTGCAAAAAATATTAAACTAAGAAATATACATTTGGAACTTAGTAGGAAGAAAACACAAGCATTCACCTAAGAGAATAGGCTTCGCAAAAATTTGAGGCTTATTCACTATCATGATAAACTAACCTATTCATACGATCATACCATGAAGAAACCTCCTAACCATAAGTGACTTGATTGAAGTGACTATATCGTTATTTTTAAGTAAATGCATATTTATGGAAGCTTGGGCATAATAATTAGAAGGACCAGAATTACCAATACTAACATTATCCAAGCAACCTACAAGGGGTTCATAACAAGACTATTTGATGACATCAATTTGGTTGAAGGAAATAGCATCCATTTGAAAGCCATTCCTCAAACATAATCACAAGGGATAACAATACCCCTCTTGAGCCAAAGAAATATGATACATAGACACCAAAAATTATCACTAGGGTAAAACTCAATACCCTTCCCCAAGCACCCATTAAATGACAATTTCATTATTTTCATTATTAAGGTTATTGATAATACTTTGAGAAGTAAAGCAACTTCGTATAGACTGATATGGCCCAATGACATTAAAAATATCATCTATGCAATCATATAATAAGTCATTAATAGAAAAAGGAAAAGATAAAAGCCAACAATTAATTAAGAAAGGATCATATAGAGATGTCATATTAGGAAACCTCTAAGAAATTCTATGGTGCAACGAGCCATAGTATTATTAAACTCACCTCAACAACAAAGTGTTAGAAATGGGAAATATTCCTTTGACGACATACCCTTTAGGTTCCAATTCATAAGCTCATATGCATGCCCAAGTTTTTCCACTTGTTTAATCCATTTCCAAATGAGCAATTTTCCAAGTGTGAAGAATGAAAGAATAAACCCAAAAACATGTATGATAGTAGAGGGAGTAGTTTATTGTGCATTGACTCTTCATTACAATTCAAAGTATCATGTATTCCTTCTCCCATAAAAGTTTTCATGGGAGGAAGGGGATAATATTTCTAGTATTAGACACATCTAGCCTATCACCATTTTTGTTAAAAGAAAAGAGTAAATGCCAATGCCAAATCCAACACCATTTCTCATAGTGACCCTTTGTTGGACAAGGAAACACCAATGTCAATATTCATTACTCCAATCAATGGCTTATATCCTTCTTTTTTTCCAAATATAGCTTGTAGGCCACCTCTATGAGCACCTATCTCACTATCAATGTTGCCATCACTAGCCCAACTATTCAATGGTCATTTTTCTAATGACTCCTTTCTCACTCTCTTGCAGGAAAAACGTGACATTATTTAGAATATTCAATGCCTAGATATGTTTTGGAAAGCTTTAAGGTCAAATTTATAGTGGCATAAAACTCAATGTTATAGGAAATCATTCTTAGCAAAGCCCAATTGGTTCAATTCCTATGGATAGAAGGGGGTTGATCATAAGGAAGTGTTGAGATTCCTAAGCATCTCTTTTACCTTTTAGGTTTCTCCTTCCTCTTTAAGGAAACATATCATTTCTAGAGTTGAGAAAAATTATCATATTAAATTATGAAGCCCCTTTCTTTGGCAAGAAGATTCCATGTGTGTTCAAAAAATCTTGTTGCACACGTTTCCACTACTCATGTTGCTAAGAACCTTGCAAATCCTCATATTTGAAGATTGAAAAAATCCAACGGTATATTTTATGGCCTCCCTTTAACCAAGGAAAATGGTTTCACAAATTATCCTAGGAGTTTTATTATTTCCCTCATGACTATAATAGGCTTGGCTTAGTCTATATTCACTACTATAAATGGCGCCATAATAGGCTTTGCTTGCTTTATATTCACTACTCTCAATGGTGCCATAATTTTAAATTTAATTAACATACTCTAAAACCTAACTAAACCAAGTTGCAGCTCCTCAAATTGGACAAGTGAAAGGTCAATACCAGCGCTGAGGAAGAGTTTGGAGGAGTGAAAACAAGGTCAATACTAGCGCCGACGAAGAGTTTGGAGCTAAAACAAGGTCAATACCAGCATCGAGGACGAGGTTGAGGGCACTCAGGGAAAATTGATGACCAAGGGACAATGAGTACTGTAAGTTTGGCATCCCCATTCTCTTTAACCTACAATTTTCATGCCTATTTTCCAAAGATCTTCTCGTACATTGGCCCCCCCATTCTCGTAAAATGGTATAAGATAAGACAGAAAAAATAAAATAGCTTAGTCTTTCACATTTTTATAGTGATTACTAGAGGCACATAGATCAATTCTTCATAATAGAAGAATTTGATCATACTTTTCCAATGATGGCATTATGAGAAAACCTTAGGTTAAATGAATAATTCCTAGCTAAGTTCTTGAAATCATGTCCAACCATATAAGAGAAGAAGACCGCTACTATGTGTACTTGGATAACATGGGGAAAGGCTCTTTAGGCTCTTTCATCAATCTACGTATTGTTAAATTTTAACACCTAAAAGTGAGAATGAAGAATCTTTCCTAGGATGGTGGCCAATTATGCTTCTCAACACCTAGACTACAAAATCCTTGTCAATATCATTGCCATCACAATTAAACATATTGCTTGAAATATAGTCATAGAGGTAAACAAATTGGATTTCTTGATAGTAGATACATTCTAGAAAATTCAATCCTTGCATCGGAGATTGTTAAATGGGCCCAACAAACTACTCATGATGCCCTTACTATTAAGTTAAAATTTTGACAAAGCATATGATTGCATCAAATGTCCTTTCATTTATAAAAGGCTCAAATGGATTTATTTTCAACCCTAAATTATTATCACACATTCAAAATTACAAAATACCAGTTAATGAAGAACCTTCATTTGAAGGTGATGTTGTCATGACCTTTGAACGAAGAACTTTCATTCAAAAATGATGGCATGTCAAGACTTTCAAATGAAGGTATTTTTTATTTTAAATATTTCATGTCCAAAATGCTTTATAAAAGGAACCTTGGCATGAAGGACCTTCAAATGAAGACCTTAATTCAAAGGTCCTTCATTAGAAGATCCTCATATGAAGGTTCCTTTAATGCCATCCCATTATAGCTCTTAGAGTTGTTAGAGATATTTTTGTTTCAAAGTAGAGATTGGACCATCAAACAGTGTCACCATGACTCTACCAAGATATCCATCAAATTCATAAACCCTGACTTAACAACCACAAATTCAGAAGAAAATTGCCCCTATCAACCCTAGGGCATCAATTCAATGCCACGTTTCTTGATTTAAAAGACCCATAAATGCAATGAACCTCTATCATACCATGATGCACACCAATCCACCGAGTTACAGTTCCAAGACAGTGGGTGGATTGGTGGATGTCATTTCTATTTACCCCTCAAACCCTTACATAGGCAAAACAGGGTAGTCCTTTTAAATCTAGTAAAGATGTGCAACTCTAGTCATCAAAATTATTTACCAATTCCTTAATCTTCCTACTCAAATCATCAGGTAAGGCTTGAAAACCTTGCAGTGATTTTACAAAAACTTGAGTAGGCCTTAATGATTGGGGCATGTTGTCTGCATCGAATCTAGAGGCCTTATACATAACATCTAGGTCATTGGCCCTAGGGATCCACTTCTCAACTAAAGGAAAAACTAATTCCTGATCCCTAGTATAGTTTCTTATTGAATCTAAGAATAAAGAATATAAAGAATAAACTAATGGTAATCTACCATCAACTCCTTAATTCAAATGCCTAAAAATTGTGTCTACAACTTCATTTTGCTTGGCAACTACTCCCTTCTCACTTGCTTTTAGAGCTGCTTGTAGCTCTCTAATCTTATTAAGCATCTGCTATTTGGTGGGATCTACAGAGTACTCAACCTCCTCTTCAACTGGCTCTAATGAAGGACTAGGAGCAGGAGTCTTGATGGGGGACCCAGGAGTAGAAATAATGGAGAAGTTGGAGGTATTGATCTTGATGTAGAACGTATGGCCAGTGTACCAGGAGCACTAGAAGACTCCCCCACATGTTTGTACTTCAGCCTATCTACCTCAATTTGCAGCTCAACATTCCTTTGTTGCATTCTACAATACTCTCCAATAATGGTGTTATACTTCTCCATCAAACTTTTATTCTCAGCTTCTTCTCTTTTAACTATCTTTTGGGCCAATTTGGCCACATTTACAGTCAAGTTTGTAGCTTCTGTAGTTGAAATTTCAGAAACCCTTTTGATTATTAACCCTCCCCTTAGGTTTGAGCTAATATTAGTAACATAGGGCATGGGCCAACCTAAACTTAGGAAGTAATAAAGTTAGGAAAAATATTTAACTCAATTTATAAAAAGGGGCCCGGCCTAGACGAAACAATTAGACATAAGTCATTTTAATACCCACTCCAAAAAGGTAATGGACGAATATATCTCACCCAAGGTTTTACATGGAACATTAGGATTTTTATGAAAGCCAAGGTAAAACCCAACCTTAAGTTCCTCCCAAACAATGTAACAAGCCACGACAAGGGCAAAACATAAATGGAATTCAAAGAACAAGATTTGGAACTCCATCAAATCCACCATGATGCACACCAATCCACTGAGTTACAGTTCCAAGACAGTGGGTGGATTGGTGGATGTCATTTCTATTTAGCCCTCAAACCCTTACACAGGCACAACAGGGCAGTCCATGTATTTGATTGTTTAATCCCACAAAATAGTGATTGAGAACTTCAAAACAAATGAAAATGAAAGGGAACACATATATTTATCTACACCAATGATCTTAGAGCATTTAAAGCTTGTATGAATCCATACAACACAAAAGAACTTTAGAAAAATTGTAAAAACACATAAAATTGCTTCAAGAACGTGGTATCTGATATGAAATTTTGGTATCAACTCCTCCAACAATTGCAATGGGATGGGAATACAATATGATAGAAGTGGGATAAAAAATGCATTGTTTGAAGCATCAAACCAGTATGCAAAGATGAAAGAAAGTGCTAACCTCTTAAACTGAAAAGTTTCTTTTAACTTTAAGTTTGTTGGGTAGCCAATTCTTTTTAAGTTATCAAATCCTACCATCATACATAATCAAAATGTTGTTGTTTCAAATGAATATGAGCACTAAATTTAACTATTTGAAGATGTTGAAACCTTGTCATAGAGAATTAGAACATTGATAAACTTATGATGACTTTACCAAGCCTAGTACACACTCCCTCCCCATTAACCACTTAGACATATGGAAATTAAATGTAAATTTTTTGCTATTTTTAGTCATGTAGGTGTCCAATAAACCACTTGGTGGTGTTTCCCTTCAAGTTTATTTACTTGAATGAAGAGAAAAAGTCCTTTGATTACAATTAGAGAATACATTTGACACCTTGGTTGTGTAACTGGTGGACCATAGTCACATTTAACACTTGTTACAAAGTTTGGGAGTTAAAACGTTAAGTAGATTTGATTTGTGATGGACACATTTGGACGGTAGTAACAATAACTTGCAATCTATCAAGACTTGATTACCTTATAACCTATCAAATTCTGGCGATGAAATGATAGATTAATCATAATGTCACCTTTGGATCACATCACCATGAAAGAACTTCATCCAACATCCTTATGAGTGTAGGTACCGTCAAATAGGTATTTGTCAGATTTGTCTTCCTCGAGCGAGGGAAATTCAGGAAGAGAAGAGGAAAGTGAGACATGTAGTAGGTCTAAAAGAGGGAGACCAACTAGAGGTCAAAAGATTAGAAGAAAATTCTGTAAATGCATGGAATTTTTTCTTGCTGAAGGGGGGTCATATTCTTATGATGATGAGAGCATAGGCGACATCGAGGTGCCCTTGAGGTACAAACATCTACGAAAACAATGGGTAGCCAAGAAACTTCCTCCAATAAACACTGATCTATGTGTCAACGAGAGGATATATCACATAGCACCATCGTCATTACATGGTTTGGGCCTATTTTGTATGGATGACATAAAGGTCTATTACGACAAAGTTACTGAGTTGATGGAGTATGTTGGACCCTGTTATAGTTACAAAGATTGGATGCAGCTGGTTCGATATACACGAAGTATGCGTAGGTATGCACTATCAACAAATTATATACAACTAAAAGATAAGGATCAAAATAAAAGAGTGGCTAGGTACATTGACGGGAGGCCAAAAGCATCAAGGAATATTGCAAGGTTTATAAATAGTACACGACCTAGGTCAACAAATAAGAAACCCAATTGTATATTCGAGGCACAAGAGGGAAATCGTGTATTCATATGTGCAATAAAATCAATAACTGGAGGGGAAGAGGTGCTAATCGATTACAATTTGAATCTCTTAGATACAAAGACAATTACTATGGGGGTGGTATGTATTATATACCATTTTACCCAACCTCTAATTAATGACTCTAATATACCATTTTACTACTATGTTTTTTTTTGTAAGTCTATTGGTTTCATTTCAGTAATGTTTTTTATATTTAATTTTTGTCACAGCAGGACATTGATCATACAAGGAAGGCTCCGGCCCAAAGCGCAGATCATGATCCATCTTCAGGCGCTTCTATCCAACAGGTTTACCTCATTATAATTGTACAAATTAGATACAAGCAAAATGTTTTATTATTATGTTTTTTTCATGAGTTTATTGGGTTAATTTCGATAATGTTTTTAATATTCTTGTTGCAGTCGGCTGATCGAGGAAAGGCATCAGCAGTACAGGAGAACATCCATATGGAAGTGGACTCACTATTATGCAATGATGACATCGTATTTTCCACAAACCCTACGGATATGATGAGGAAGGCCCAAAAAAAATGCAATCACGAAATCCTTAAGTTGGTATTCGTACTGCCTCAAACAGGTGAGATAAGAGAAAGGGTTAAACTATAGTCTGAGAGAGCACAAAACTTGCAAGTAAGCTATCATGAAATCTTTAATTATAACATAAGTTCATTCATGGTTTTATATTTTGTACTCTTTTATGTCATGATCTAAAATATGTGTTGTTTTTACAGGATTATTTGCGTCTTCATCATGTTGTTGGCCATGATCAAGGTACTGCAAGTGTTTCCTGGGAAGTAGGGGATGGTATAGTGTCAATCCTAATCTTCTTGCACATACAATAGTTTATCCAGCCCCATCATCCGTGCCTATATTGTCGACTGAAATTTCGGCAACACATACCATCCAGGCATTCGGTAGTCCACCGTTTGGTAGCGAACACATGCCACCACATGTTTCAGTACCTGTGGATACAGAGGTTGCTAGTACTGGTGATGTTTTAGTAGCATTTCCTGGGTCTTCCTGTATTACTAGTATGGGAACATTGTCAGTCACATTTGTGGTGACTAAGGATTTCCTTCCCATAAAGATAGAGAAGGTCCCAGGTACTTTAAAATGTTTTAATTATTATTATATATAATCCAATTGAAATTTACTTATTGATCACTCTTTATAGACTAATGATCCCATGATCATTTTGCAGGAAATGATGTTTTTTTATAAACATCTAAGTGATATTACATTAGAGCTCTTTGGGCCAACCATACGTACATGGTGGAATGCCCAAAATCAAGATTTAAAAGATGAGCTCATTAACCATTTAGTTGTGTTGTTCAGTGATAAAACATTCAACCGAACCAAGGTCCTTAAGAAAGCTGGTACCTATCTAAAGTATGTGAGGGACCAATATAGGTCACATTTAGAGAAGAACAGAAAGTACGAACGTCCCCCCATGATTCCAGAAAGGGAGTGGAAGGACTTGGTGTCAGATGGAAAGGAGAAGGCTGAAAAGAAGAAAGGAAAGACACCACCGGGCCAAGCAAGGTATGTGATACTATCAATAATTTAATTATATATTGATTACTCTTTCTTTTTACATAATCTAACATATTTCAATTTTTTCATAGGTTGCTTGACACATCGAAGGTAACAAAGGCAAGACTAGAAAAACATGGGCAGCACAAACTTGGCTCTAGTGGTTATATGAAAATATTTGCATGATTTGTAAGCATCAATAAATGAAATATTGCATCCAAATAATAAATTGCAAACAATTTTGGTTTTATCACACCATAGAAGCAAAATTCATGATCGCATGCAAAAATGCAGAGCTTTGATTTCAATAGAGTGCCCACAGAAGAGGACCTGAAGATTGCCTTCCACCAAGGCTATGGAGCCCTAATTGAATAGCTAAGAGTCTCGACTGGGCAAACACAATGTTCCGCTGCACCAAACACACAGGTAAATAAAATCAATAAAGTTTATTTCAAATTGAATACTTGTGCAATCTGTTCAATATTAATTTCTACCATAATAATATGCCTATTTGTTTTACACAGATAAGCAATGATAATACTGCACATGACACTAGAATGCAGCCTGGTGAGGGTGGAGCACAACCTGCCAATGAAGGCCATGGTGTGCATCTTGGTACTTGATGTATTCATGTGCTATACAAAACACAATATTGATTAATACAATTAAACATCTTTAATTGCATTTGGTGTATTAATCAATGTAACCTTTCGTGTTTAAACTTTAGAGCATGTAGAGTGTGATCAACATGTTGAGCATGATCAGGCTAGACAAGATCAGGAACATGATGTGGCTCCATCAGATAAAGAGGACCACTCTAATGTTCTTTTAAACATATTTAATTGCAATTGGTGTATTAATTAATGTAATCTTTCATGTTTCAACTCCAGATCAGGATTTAGAGGGTGTTCAACATGTTCAACATAAGGCAATAAGACAATATCAGGAACATGATGTGGCCCATTCAGGTAAAGAGCACCACTCTGATGTTCTTTTAATTAATGAAATACATATAACAATAATAATAAAACATATCAATTTAACATTTCTTTGCTATTGCAGTAGACCCCCCTTTGCAGTCGCGTCCACATTGTGAGTACACCACTGCATACATAAGATCACGAGCAGAGCTCGGAACAACTGAAGGGGGGATAGATGATTTTGAAAACGATACTCCACTTCAGCTTTTTTTAGCTACAAAAAAGAAACAAAAAAAAAAGTGATTGTAATCATATTATGACAAGTTGACAACCATATTTTTGATAATATGAAAAAACTGAAAAAGTGAATGTTATATGTTAATGAATGAATGTTATATGTTATTAATGGATGAGTGAATGAATGTTATATGTTATTAATGGATGAATGAATGATTAATGTTATCTGATCGGGTATGGGGAATTGGGAGTGATGTGCGGGGGCGGGAGGGGCCAAATGAGCTTCCACCTTCATGTGGTTGGCCTTGTTAAGTAGAGAATATTAAACTATTCTCAAAACAAAGAGAAGCTCAATAAGGTAAGAAATGCACTTTTGAATATAAGAAATGCATCGTTTGAAGCATCAAATCAATATGCAAAGATGAAAGAAAGTGCTAACTTTTCACTATGAACATTGTGTTGTGTGTGGATTTGGATCATAATGTAATGTTTTTTATTTTTATTTTAGTGGTCTCTAAAATTTGACTTTTGTGCATAACAGGTTAGTGGAAAATTTGACAAGTCTGAAGGGTTTAGAGGCTCGATTGAGATAGATACACGGATATTTGGATCTTTTTGTTGATGGGAGGCTTTCACTTAACCATGGAATTTTGTACCATCTGCAGGTATGCTAAAATATCTCTACTTATATTCATTCAACTTACTATAATATAATATCTGACAAAAATCTCCTGTTCATTATACTTACATGGATTTTCATGCCTTGTTCCAAAGCACATGTTTTAAAACAAGAATGAAGGATGCTGACAAGGGTTAAGGAATTTGGCTTTACACCTGCCAATTGCATAGTTTACTTCATTCATCCAGCATATTGCCTATGTGTTTCACAATTGTTGGAATCATATACTATAATTACAAAACTACTAAAATTAAAAAATGTAAGTTTCAAATATGGCATTACACATCTTTCTATGAATTTTTGAAAGAAAATATCAAAATGGAGAAGTATTAACAAAATAATCTGCATAATTTCTAAGAGATTAGGGGAATTTTTTTGCAGAGTTATCTTGAATATATTTAAGACAAAAGCAACTTATAGAGATTGAAGCAGAATATTAGTAGTCTAAAATCACCAGTCAACACATCTTAGTAGTATCTCAATTCAAGAGAACTAGGTCCACTATCCATTAGCCAGTAAAACAAATAAAATCAATTCATAAGATTATTATGTTCTAATAGGGTTGACTGGTTGCTTCTTTCTTTTTAATTGTCAGGAAGTCATCAATATACACTTGGTTTTCCTACCTTCTCTTGCCTTGTGGCCAGAGAGTTTCTGCAGAAGGCATCAAAGTAACCTTCAAGATTAACAATGGCAATGAGTACAAGGTCAGTATAACTTAATGCTAATTGGGTATGATTTTATTTGTTCAAGACCAATTTAGATTCATTTTCTGCTCACACTACTTTTATTTACATTTATGTTTTTCTAATATCCATTTTCGTTTACATTCATATTCTTCTATAGATATTGTGTTTACAATAATGTTTTCCTTAATTTAATCTAGGGGACAGGACCCAGTACTTGAGCAACTTTCAATGTCATGCTGTTAGGATTTACTATGAAGCTAATCCAAATTTTTTCATTGCTGCTCGAAGCCATATTGTAGTGCTTTCTCTACGAATCCCACATGATCCCCATCAGGTATCTTCTTTTTGTAGTCGCTAAATTTCTTAGAAGAAATCAACGACCAGTTTTTCTAAATGTGGCTCCTTGTTTACACATTAATATTTCTTTTGGCAGCAATGGATCAAATTGGATTCATGGGGTCTTAAAGAGAAGGCTCTCAAACATGGACATCAAGAGTGGGACCAAATAAAACCATTCATAATCATGCTCATATTGTTTTCTTGACTGTCTAAGAGCTAAGTATCCAGGATAACATTCTGTATTTTTCTATTGAATTTCCAGAGTGAGAATAATTTTGGGTTTGCAATCCTATTTTTTAATACACTAGCTAAGTATCCAAGGCGCACTACAGGTACTCTTTCTCACCAAATTGATCATTTTCCACAAATTTAGATTCCAGTGTGTATTTTTATATTCACTAGTTTTATTTTTTCTTTTTTAGCAAAATTAGAATCCAGTTCGTAGGTTGTGCTTGCTGTAAATGACAATCCCCTTGATCTCATAACTCATCATAGGTATTATATTTTTCTCCAATTGTTGATCAACATCAAATGTGGCCATCATAATATCATCCATAGCCTCCATATTCTACAATTATTCATTGCTCATTTCTCATACATAGTAACCAAATAATGCAGGCCTAGAGCTTGGACTGTAGATGTATGCAAAAAATGATAAATCCTTGCCTCTGTAAGCCTAATTAAACACAACAACTGACATGTTGTTTGATATTTTAAACAATCATATGACTGTCCTTTTTCTACCTTGTAAACACTTACTCAATGCACACTATAATTTATTGAAATGCAAAGTTGAATGGCCTTTTAACTCTTGACACTAATGTCAATGCATTTGTCCAAATAGGGTTAATCATATTGTGATCTAAATTTTCATAATGAAGTCTTCCAATTTGAGCATTGATGACAATCCATCTTGTCTTTTACTACCCCTATTAAATGCTCATGGTCTTGGCACATCAACTTTCTCTCTTTGATTGACCTATCCTTATGTCTTGTCATTATCCCTATGGATGCACTTTGGAGCCTCCTACTACTTTTATATATCGCCCAGAGTCACCCCGATATGCCTACATTTCAACGAATAGTTTTTTTTTTTTAAACTGCATTGTTCCGTCAAAATTGTGACCAACCACAAAAACATGCGATGACCTTGCTATGTATCCGATGAACTTTCGTCGTAATGACTTGCCTATTTCGTCGCGACTGCGACGATTTTTTGCCGTAATGACTTGCCTATTTCGTCGCGCGTTCGACAATCTTATGCTGTTAATTTGACATATACACCTACCTAAGGTTAGGAATCCTCCCCTCTCACATCACCTCAAACCTAAAGTGAACCTTTGTCAAAAGGGCCTCACAATTCGTCATCCTAGGAGAGACCCTCTTCCGTAGAAGTATCAATGGAACTTTGCTATGTTGTTAAAAACTCGAGGAAGCCTTGACTGCTCTAACTGAGGTACACAATGGCATGTGTGGTTTGCACTCGAGTGGTATGACCTTGGCTAAGAAGTTGTTGAGAACCGGGTACTACTGGCCGACAATGGAGAGAGAGGCACACAACTTTGTCAGAAGATGCCTGCAATGCCAACAACATGGAGACCTTATTCATGCACCAGCTCAAGAACTGCATCCCATTATTACACCTTGGCCCTTTTCCTAGTGGGGGCATGATCTCATCGGTAAAATCTCGCCCACCTCATCCAATGGCCACAAATTCATCATCACCACCACTGATTACTTCACTAAGTGGGTCAAAGCAATTCCCATGACCTACGTCATCGAAAAGCAGATATCCAAGTTTATCCTGAATTACCTCATTTTCTGATACGGTGTCCCCCAATCCATTATCTCTGATAATGGGATACTTTTCAAGAATCAGAATGTCCGTGACTTATGCGAAAAATTCAAAATCAAACATCGCTTTTCCACTCCATATTATCCACAAGGAAATGGCCAAGCAGAAGCTACCAATAAAACCATTTTAAAAATCCTCAAGAAAATAGTCAATGAGTCTGGTTGTGACTGGCATTTGCAGCTAAATCTCGCCTTATGGGCCTACCTCACCAGCATCCGCATGCCAATAGGCGCCACCCCATTCTCTCTGGTCTACGGATCAAAATCCACCCCCCCCATTGAGATCGAGCTCCCGTCACTGAGAATATCACTATAAAACCTCATCACAGAGGAGGAATATAGGATTAAAAGACTGAATGAGCTGGAGTTACTAGATGAACGATGCATGGATGCCCTAAATCATCTACAAGTGTACCAGAATCGCCTAAAACGGAGCTACAACAAGAAGATTAGGCAACGCATTTTCTAAGTTGGTGACCTTGTGCTGAAAGAAAACCAAAAGAATGTGCCAAACCCGGATACAAAAGGAAAGTTTGAGCCCAACTAGTTGGGACCCTTCATCATCATCGCAAGTTACAAATCAGGGGCATATCAGTTGTCGACACTAGAAGGCGAGCCCCTGTAGGAGCCCATGAATAGCTCTCACCTCAAAAAGTTTTATGCCTAAATCTTGCAAGGTATAGAACCAAAAAATACAAAAACAATCAAAAAGAGTCCTAAGAAAATAGTTACCTTGATGAAAACCTGGCAAACAAGCGTCTTGGTGACAACAAAAAAATCAAAAATGCAAAAATCCGAAAAAAATCAAAAAAAGGATTGAAAATAGAAAGAAAAAAAAATAAAATTCGTCCTCTAGTGAAAACCACTTCAGTGGCGCTTTGGGCAAGTACCTTGGTGAAAACCTAGCAAACAGGCACCAAGTGTAAATAAAGCACCCTCCATCTACCAGGATCTGCACGACTCACTCATTCCATTATATCTCAATAAATCATCCATCCACCCATCCGCTCACATCCGTACCATAGCCTGAGTTGGTGTCTATACCATATTCCACCATTGAACTACTTAGCATTCTTAGGTTCAGTCTGTCCTGCCTTTATTGAAGTAGTCTATCACACCACACTGTGGGCATGTTCCTGTATCGGTATCGGATCGGATTTGTGTATATTATCGTGATCTTCTCCAAACTCATCAAAAATCCAGAAAACATCCAAAACTTTCAAAAATCCAAAAACATGTCGAAATATCAGAAAAAGCATCAAAAATTTCATCATTGAGTTTTATCAGTCTTCCACCTTGTCGAACTACGTCGTCTTTGAGCTTGAATGTGGCAAGGTTGATCTTTGATTATCCTCCGAGACAGTTAGGGTCAATCCTTAGGTGTCTGTCGCATTGGCGATCCATTTGCCCATCTATTCTGCATCTTAAGTCAGTCCTTTAGACAATAAAAAGGCAATCCATTTGTCCATCTTATCACTAAGTCAAGTCTGTTATTAGTCGAACTACGTGGTCTCTGCGTGTATAACGTAGGCAAGGCTAATCTACGGATCAGCTCCGAGACCCCTAGGATAGGTCTTTAAGTTATTTTGTTCGTCATAAATCTTGAAAATACCAAAAACATTGAAAAATCTCGAAAATACCAAAAACAACCTCAAAACATTTGAACCCAAAATGGTGCATCCATTTCATCTCGCTTTCACCCATGATTTTCATCACTCATAATAAAGTCAAATGTCACCTTCACCCTTTGGTGAGGTAGTCAAAAACAAGTTTAGCAGGTTCTAAGGTGAACACCCAATTGTCAGAGT
Organism: Sequoiadendron giganteum; assembly: GCA_007115665.2. Classification (NCBI taxonomy): domain Eukaryota; kingdom Viridiplantae; phylum Streptophyta; class Pinopsida; order Cupressales; family Cupressaceae; genus Sequoiadendron; species Sequoiadendron giganteum. Next base: position 676,813,725 of record CM021104.1, on the reverse strand, counting down.
CTTAAGCCTAAGTCAGTAAGCAAGCAAGTTAGTCAACTCGGAGTATCAATAGCTTATCACCCAATCAGTCCCACCAAAACCCTGATCACTACATGTCCTAGGATGAAGCTTTCCTATGATGGACATAAGCATCAGGTACCCCTCACAGTAGTTTAGCCTTGGCTAGCGGTATGAAGAACATTAGCTTGTTGTTTACTTTGTCTTGGTCTTTTTTGACTTATCTTAATTTGTACACATTCCAAGGACCTCTCAATGATGCCTAAACAAAATAGGTTTAGAGAGAAAGGAATGGGGCAATGATCGTTATCCTTTTATCTGCTATGCTTGTGGGATACGCTTGTAAAATAACTTAGTCATATATATTTTGTTTGGTTTGTAGGGAGGATATTTTAGGTATCTTGTTGACCACATAGGAAAGCTTGTTTTTCTGTGTTTTGGTCCGAGATGTTTAGAATGTCTGAACTGCATCCCGAATGAAGTATGTATGTTAAGTGTGAACAAAATACTCCTATTTGATTGTTGAGTCAAATTCTATCACACTAGGCACCACGCCATCCTGTTTCTTAATACCTTGATGCATCGTACCTATGTGTGTTATCAAATATAACGCAAATGACCCTTTGAAAAGCCCAAATTCCTAGCAATGCAAATCACCATCATAACTAACTCATTAATTATGCATTCTTCTTCTGCCTTCTTTCCACACTAACATGGTATCATAACAGTAATCAAAGCATCGCCCATGCATACACCCTGCATCCACATAATCATCAAAAACATATAGCGTTATATCATTATTTTAAGTTATGAGGAATAATATAAATTTGTTATTCTAAACATCTTAAGACAGCATTACATCATACATAATCATTTGCATCCGTTACTGTTTGCATCCATTACCATCATTAATATGCATTACATCCATAAAACATGAAAAATATATAAAAATAAATGCATCCATTACATACGTTGCATAACATAAAGGACAAAAACATCTCATAAACATCTCATAAGCATCATACATTTGCATATCATACATGTGCACCATACATATTATAAACGAGCGAATCATCTCATATATATCATCAAAAAATACTGTTATGATACAAATCGGATCAGATGTGCGTCAAATACATAGTACAATAGGGCCAAGTATTGCATCTCGTATATCAAAAAATAAAGCAAACTGCCCTGTGATCAAAAGGGGGGCGAGCCCTGCTGGCTACTGCCCTCCCCATCCTGCCTCTCACCATGTGCCTCTATCAGTCGCTGCCCTATCTGCTGGGAAAAGACTGGCACTCTGCAGTCGGATGGTACTACCTATCGGTAATGGTGTTGATAGTACTCAGCCTCTCTGATAGCAACCCTATAATCTCGGATATCGACTGATCGGCCCCGGGATGTGGAAGCAACACTCTCTAACTATCTCTGTCGGCCTATCTCCTGATCCCTCTCGAATCGTGCTTGATCTCTCTTTGTTGTCAATGTGGCAACCCGTTGTCGAGCCTCATCCCGCTCGACCATCAGAACCTTTATCAACATGTCGCGGGCATCTGGCTACCCTGCTAGTTGTCCTGCTGGCTAGCCCATTAGCTGTCCTGCCGGCTGTACTACTGGTTGTTGTTGTGCTAGCACATGGGGCTTCCCATCTTGTCTTGCTGCATGTTATGCAGGATCCCTCAGAGGTGACTGCTAAGGAGGTGGTATACCTCCCCGACCCCTGCCTGCAGACCTACCTCTCGGTCTGTGACGTGGAAGCACTATCCTCGGAACTGTCAATCTCACCGGCGGCCTGAACCATACCCTGAACGCCGGAGTCACCCCTACGTCTACTGGCCTCTGATCATATGCCCAAGGCCGAGCCACCAATTGCCTAAAGCAGGTCACGACCTTGTTTGCAGGAATGGGTTGTCCCCAGGCTGTCTCCTTTGTCGAACGGGCAAAGATAGCTATATACTAAGTATCGGGTATATCCTGCACATCCCCGAACTGTCTGACCACCCAATCAGGAAGGTATCTCTCTATCAAAGTATCTTCTGGACCCTGCATAAATCAGTCCTAGCGAGCAAAGATGATAAATACATGCACAATAATGGCACAATATGATGTGCAAGAATCCCAATACTACATATACAAATCTAAGACACTTTATTTCAATGCATTTATAGATGATAAATACATTCAATGCAAGCCCATAAGGTCCAATAAGGACCTAATACCGTAAACACATGAATAATAGAAAAAACTAAGCCATCCCATGCAAACGAGAAATTTCTAGGAGCTAATATGTCCAAGTAATTCACCAGAATGTGAAAACACAAAAAACTAAGTAAAATGTACCTAGCAAATTTTTTGATGAAAAATCTATAGACCTAGAAAAAGCACTAGAAAACCTTTCAAACACCTATTTGTTTTTGAAAAACAGAGACCATATGCAAAAGATATGCTCCCAGAAGTGTGAAAATGATGATCTGAATTTGATTGCAAAAAATGAAACAAAACAAAAAAACTTGCACCATTGGATTGGGCTCGGAACCAGCTTTCTAGTGATATTTTGTTTTCAAAAATCTAAGTTCGGATGCAAAAGTTATGGCCAAAATACCAAAACTACTCCAAAAGGGGTTTGGTGGTTAAGCCTGGCAGTTAAGCTAGTGTTAACCGCTAGTGGTTAACTGACGGCGACACCCATTAACATTGTGTTTAAAAAAAAAAATTAGATTGTGTGTTGTACCAGGCTGTATGACCCAGAAATGAAAAACAATTGCCTCTCGGAGTCACTATGTCCATATTCAATGATTTGATAGTTGATTTTGGGGTTTTTGGGTGCTCTGAACATGATGGTGAGGTCCATTTGGGCTCAAAACACTCCAAAATTGTAGGTACCCTTTGGATCTGGAAAATCACCAAATATTCAAACCCTCTTAGATCTAGCACCGCGAATCCAAATTTGACGAAACAAAGGTCAATCTTGACTAATTCGATCGTTTCAGATGTAATGGTGAGGTTCAAATTGATTCAAAATGCACAAAAAACTTAACTTTCAGGAAATGATCCCTCAAAAGATGAACATGAAGTGGTAGATTTGAAGCTCTGATACCATGTTAGAATTGTGAAACAAGCACAAAACCACGAGCCATAGGATCAAAAAACAAATAAATACACACCTTCTATGCAAGAGATCTACAAACAACATGTGCAATATTCTTCAACAAGAAAAAGCTACAAAATCAAGAGACTCTCAAGAAGATATGAAAGCTCTAGATAATTACAATGAGGGTTGAGTGCTTATAAGAGAAAAACCCTAAATGAGAAAGGGATCAGATCATGACAAGTGTCAACATCAAATGAGATGAGACATAATGATCTAATATTAGCTCAACTAATAAAGCATAAAATAAATCCTAAGTTTAGCTTAAGTGCATGAGAATAAATTAGAGTAATAATCAATTAAAGATTAATTAATTATTAGCTAATGCATGATAACTCTAACACCCCCCTTAAGATGAACTTAGGGAGTAGCTAAAAATCCTTAAAAGAATGCATAATTAATTATTAAAGGGCCCAAGTTTAGCTTAAATGAAAACAAAGTAAAGGTGACTTAATTAATTGATCAATAAGATTAAATGAATTAAGTAAACAACCTATTACTCTAATAGAGAGTAGTTGTCAAATCAATGAAATAAGAGTTGCAATGGAGAAAGACTAAAGTACATGACTTCATGTGAGACCCTTTGGAGGAGGAGAATTAATCTGTTGTGTGATAGATGGCAATCCTAGACAATGTGTTTCGAGCAACTTTAAAGAACGACTTCTGAGAACTATAGCTTGGGCAAGTTGTTTGACAGAAAAACACAAGACTAAGCTTCTAACTCTTTATCCAAGCATGTCCTTCCTATCTCAAGAAAAAAAGATGAGCCACAATGTTGAGACACTGTCAAGGAATAGAGGAATTGATAATCTTACATAAGGAACCATCTACTTAAGCCAAAGCCCCATACAAGTTTGGTACTTGTGAAGATTTTGTACACATTCGAAAATTTTGTAACATGTGTTTCAAATACAGTTGTTTATTGTATACAAGTTATAGCATCTAATTCAAATAGAATGCAATAAATTTTAGTACATGCACACAATAGAAGTACAAACACTAGCTAAAATAGTACCTTCAAGGGGAGTGTTGGGATTAAGGGAGCACAAATATCTGATGTTAAAGACTATTTTGTTGGAACAAATACTATCTTGACCTACATGTTCAATTTAATACCACATGGTTTAAACAACTTGAGATTCTTAATATAGAATTGCAATGTGGCAACCATACCTTGTGTTGTAGATGTGGATATTACATATATCCCACAATCCCTTTGGGTTGCTTTATTGTTTTTCTTATCTTTTGACTATGCCTAATGCTTCCACATGTCATACAATTGCTCATTGAAGGGGAGCTTCCCTTCCCTTCTCCTTCGGGCCCCGATCTCATGCCACATTGCCTCCTCCTGAGCACACTTTTGAGTGGCCCCCACAATGATACCAATACATTGAAGCTTCTTCCTTATGTCCTCAAAATGAGCATTTCATTCACAGAAAGGATGGAACGAATTTCGGGCCCCAATGTCTTGTCGCGCATCCTAATTAACTCTACAAAGTTGCGACACGTGCTCACTCGAGCCTTAGCTATTTTCAAAAGATGGAACCACTGACATCATTCACAAGGAATGCACCTGGCTCACAATTGATTGGGTTCATGCTCGAGAATATTTTTGTTACAATGATCATGATAAGTCATTGTTGTGAACATCATCGCTCATGATGGAGAATCTTTTCTGTTACGGGCTTTCAAGCGGTGGAAGCGTCTAGCTATATATGCTACTTCTTTTATTCAAAAAAGAGAGTTCAAAATACCTATGGAATAATTAGGAAGACATTAAGCCTTTTTTTTTGTTAGATAATTGTAAAGACTCATAGACTGTGCCCTCATAATTTGGCCTCTTTGTTTCTTAGTGGAGACATGGAAAATGTACAAGTTCGTTTTGGCACACCTGATCCCGATTATTAACAACGATTCCTCACATTCTCAGCATTTCATTACTTGCTATCTTTTAATTCAATAAATCGCTATTTATTGGATTAAGTCTTCCTCTTTTAGTGATTAAATTAATCAATTTAATTTAATTAACCATTGCATATCTGTTTAATTAAATAAACCATTTTATTTAATTAAAATCTCTAAAGTCCTCCTATTAAATTAAATAAATTAAAACCTTATTTGATTTAATCTAACATAGTCCTTCCTCATTAAATAAATCAAATCATTTATTTAATAAACCATTTCCTCCCAATTTTGATTTAAATTAATTCATCTATTTAAGTCTAAATTGTCACATCACCTAATTCTTCATTAAATTAATCAAAACATTGATTAAGTTAATCTTTCTCACTAAAATCCTCTAGAGAATGCAAGTTGCACAATAAATCAATTACTGTGATTTATTAATTCTTCTATTTTCCCTCACAAAGCATCAAAAGGGAATATTCCCTCATTTGAATTCAAAAGGCCAAGTGGACTTGGTTCTTCCAACAAGGCATTCAATGCCTCTTACATGTCCTTGACCTTGAGCCAAGTGACATTTACTTCACTTCCCTTCCCCCCTCAACAAGTCAACTCAACATTTCAAATTCAAATTTATGCATTTATCATGCACATTGGCCAAAATGTGTTCATTCTTCCTCCAATCACATGTGGACAAGTGGCACAATGCCATTGGATTATCTTTTGTCCCACATTGCTTATTTCCACTATCTCTTCCAAGATTGGAATCTATAAATTGGAGACCTCTCCTCTCAATCTTCATCCATAATTCATATGCAAAGTTACTCTCTTGACATTGAGAGCTAATTTTTCCCATTGCACTCAACCATCCATCATCTTTCAAGACTTGCAACAAGGTTATGCTCAAATCTCTTTGGAGATTTGACCATTCCTCATTTACACACCATTGCTACTTAAGGAATTGGGAAAGGGCCAATTGCAACATTTCATTGGCACCAATTCCCCCATAAGATCATCATTCTATTGGCTAAATTAGGATTTCCCTTTCATGTTATTTGAATTTATGTTCTTCATTTTCCTAATTTTAGTTTGAATAGATGGATTTCATGGGGAATCCTACACTCTTTGCATGCATTTTGATCTAACACTAACAATGTTTGTCGTCTTTGTGCATTTGTAGGTTTAGGGGTTCACACTTAGCTATTTGAAAACATTATACTATGTTGTTACTGAATAGATTCTTTGTAACTTCAATGATTTGAATAGAATGTTGATTTAGAACCATGTCTTTGACTCTTTCTTTTCAATAAATCTCTATGCAAATTATTTTATGTTATGAAATGAATTATTCAAGTCTTTCTCTTTGATGTTTGTTATTTCGGGACATAGCAGATTGTTGAATGGGCCCTTAAATCGTATCCAAAAGATAGATTTACCATGCCTTACATCTAAATCTTGGTGCATCTCCCTAGTTAGATCTTTTACTTTTATATCTGCTTCCTTTTCCCACTCAAAACCCCAGTTATAGAAGAAGTTGACTTCTTTAAAATTTGTAGGTTGCTCATTTTAGCGCAATAAGTCCCCCCTTTAATCGAGTTTCCCACATAGGGTTGTTACCTTGTCAAATTTTTGCATCAACAGTTTTCTTTTTCTTGGCACACCCAGTGAGACCTATTAATTATGCTCAAAACTTAGGCAAGTATATGAGCCATCACCCTTTCACAAGATCCCAAACAACAAATAACCTTAGTTTGTTGGTATCACCATTAGGAACAGTACCAACTAGAACCCATCACGTGAATGTTCCTACTCCTCCACCAACCATGTTACCTAACCGAAATTATGTGGCATGGGATGTCGGAAGTCCCCTTATAGCACCAATTGCACCCACCTTTTGGGCCCCTATCCTAGTCTCTGCTCTCAAAGCTATTCCTAAGTTTATCGGAGATGGCTCAAGAACACTATCTAGATATTTGCAAGGTGTGGCAAACATATGTTTGGTGCATAGGGTAACAGATCAGAACATAGCGTTAAGGTTGCTCACAACTTCCTTCAAAGAAAAAGCATTAGATTGGTATCACACTCTATTGGCTAACACTATTTATACTTGGGATCAGCTCACAGATCCTTTTTACGAAAGATTCTCGAACAACAGAGATAGTTCTTCCTAATATCACCAGCTAGAGATCATCAAGCAGGCTCCATATGAGGCCGTGACTGACTTCAACGCTCAATTCCACATAGCTTGGAAAAGAATTCAAGATGCAATCTGCCTGCCACTCGACTTGGCATTTATGTTCTACTTGAAGTCCATCAACGCCGACATCTCAATGATGATCTAGTCACTCGGCGGGACCACTCTGCTAGATGCATATAACATCAAAATTAAAGTGGAAAACAATCTAATTGACGCTAGAAAGTTGTCACCTTGACCCATCATGCCTATATTCCCCGAGCTACTATTTCCTATGCAGGTGGCGTTGCTCCTCCTCAATCCATGTACACATACGCGAGCATACCATAGTACGTCACATTCGGTGCCTCAAAGGATGAGATGAGCGACATAAAGGAAATTTTATGTGCTATGGCCAACGAGATAACTATCATCAAGCGCAACTAGGCCGCTCCTTCAAAGCTGACCTATCAAAATTATCAAGGCAGGAGACCTCTTACCAGCAGATACAATTCTAAGGACGCGCTCACAACAATCTATAGGCGCAAACAACAAATCAAACAGTATCGATACTCACTCTGTTGCAGAAGGCCAACCTAAGGTCGAGCAGAGAGCTAACTGCAGGACAACAATTTAGTCGATGATGAAAAAACTTGGTGTTTCCCTTATGGTGATTCACATATGCCTTGAAACTACCTGCACGACAATCTAAAACAAAAGGTGATAGAGCAATGCAGTTGAGGCACAACGTCGACAAATGGAGAACACGTTACTCACCACCCAAATGCGAGGAATATATTTGGAATAGGAAAATGGCATAGCTCCTGAACATGCCCTCTTCTCATGGATGGAAGGAGAGGAATTGGTGTTCACACTTGAGACACCCACTTCAGAAACCCCACAAGTGCAGTCTTATTAAAACACTTGCTCCAAGAGGAGATTCATGGGTGAAACGGTCATCCCACAATTACTCAGTCCTCAGCCCAAAAGTGTTTCTAACGAGAGCCCCAATACCTCCACTGTAGTGTCACAATATCCACCATGAAGGTAAATTGTAGTAACAAGAGCTAAGGAGCATAAACCTCCAAACTCGCCACCATTCAATGTGGTGGAGCAATTGAAAAAATCATCTGCTAATGTGTCCCTAGGGGATATCTTAGCTATTCCATAACATAAGAAATTTCTACATAAGGCTCTCTAAGAAGATCCAATCGTTGAACCAAAAGAGCAATCACTTAAGGGGGGGGGGGGGGGGCTATTGATCAATCACCTCTAGCAAAATTTCTTGTGAATAATGTGGAAGAGGCCTCTACTAAGAACAAAGAGGAAGAATCCACAATCAAAGTCAGCGAAGGTAAACCAAAACTAAAGCCATTTTTCCTAACCCTTATTGTGGGTGATAAATTACTTCATAACTCTATGATTGACTCTTGTGCCAGCACCACAGTCATGCCCAAGCAAATAGCTGAAGCCCTAGGACTGAGCTATGAACCTTTGAATAAAGGGGTTATGCAATTAGATGGGAATATGGTTGATATTGTAAGGATCATTAAGGACCTTCCATTAACTTTGTTTGCATGCCCCAACATTATGGTCAAGCAGGATACCGTGATCATTGATATTCCTCCAATATTTGGCCTATGCCTCTCTAGAGAATTCACTTCTAAGTTGGGTGGATACCTTTCCTTATATTGGTCGCACCTGATTATAAGGACCAAACATGGATCCAAAATGAAGTTGTTGTCTGAACCTTTGCATTCAGAACATGTTGCAAATGAAGCTAAGATAGTCTTTGAGCTCGCTCACACCTCCATCACCAAGGAAGAGATGTACTACACTAAGCTTCTAGAAGATGAAGAGATCACCATAGATCGGACCGATCAAGAGGAGGTCCTCCTAATCGAGTTCATCGATGAAGACCCCTTTGGCAATTATCATGCCACTAGACTCATGACTTACGACATTTATGATGAAGACCAAGCCATCTCGAAGGTGAAAAAAGAGCTCGAAGGAATTTGGCAACAGAGTTATGGACACTACACTTTGATGGTGCTAGATGCAAGGTTGGTGCAGGGGCTAGGATATGTCTGACTTCCCCAAGCAATGAAAATACAAAAATGGGTGATCCCCCACTTTAGTGAGAGTATGAACTTGCACTTAGACTCACACTAAAGGGTGATCCCACAAAATTGGTTTACAATTCCCTTCACGAGCAAAAAAATCCAAAGCGCTCAATCGAAAGGGGGGTTTGAACAAACCCAAAAAAGTGGTCCGCTCGAACCCACCCCTTCGAATGAACCCCTTTTGGTTACGTCATCCTTTATTTAATGAAAACAAAGGGAAATTCAAAAAAGGGGTTTGAGAAAACCCCTTCACTCGAAGGGGTCAAGGGGAGTTCACCTAAAGGGGGGTTCACTCAAACCCCCCTTTTTTTCCCTTCTCCCCCTCTTTTGCCAAAGTTTTGCAAAATATTTCCTTTCAAAGATCGGGTTGAGGATGAAAATAGAGGAAACTTCACAAACCCAACTGATTGATGGTAGTCCTTAGAATGAGCTATCCATGAAATATAATTTTAATATATTTTGGTTTTATTATGTATTTTTTTAGTTTAATTAAACATAGGTTTTTCACCAAAAATCAAACTCTTCGTTCTGCATGTGGAAAAATAGTAGATTATCAAAAAAAAATTGAAAATATCTGTGCACTAGATATTGATGTCCTTGATCCAACAAAAAAAATTGAATTTCGATACATACAAAAAAGGTTATGTGTTAGCAAGTAAACCTATGTCTAAATTGTAACTAGTCTGAATTCAAAACTTAATTAAAAAAAAGTATTCAATAAAACACTATAAAACCAATTTAATGCACTAGATATTGTAGTTATGAATCTAAATTCAAATTATTTATAATTTTATCCTTCATAATTTTTTTTTTATGTGTTAGCAAGTACACACCACTCTTTAAAAACTATTTTTCAAAGATGGAAAAAGAAATGCAATTTGATTCCAAAAATGTAAAAAAGTATATATTTAGAATCTATAGAAAAAATGTCACAAATCACTAGTTTGCATCATCTTTAAATTCCTCGTGGTTTAGCAGTTATAGGTGCCCGATAGTGAAGATTTAGTTAAAAAAAATTAGTTCAATGTCTAGTTTGGCCAAAAATTGTAAACCAGTATTGTGGGATCACCCTAAAGTAGAGAAATATATGTCAAGGGAGGTCCAATTGTACAAATTTTAGAAAGATAAGATGAAAAAGGATCAAGGAGAGTGATCAAGCCCCTAAGATCTATGATATCATGGAAAACCAACATAGCCACAAAAGAACACACACATGTGTAGCATTGATACAAGGTACACACACGTTCATTGTCAAAGAATGTTCATTGTCAAAGATAATAGAAAAAAAGGAAAAAAGATGGACTAGTAAGTTGTGTTATGCTATGCATCCATAAAGTATACTCACAAGAGTGAAGTTCAATATTCACTAGGTGAGTCTGTTGCAAGTATGAAGGTGTTTCCGTTGATGTCAACAAGCTTTTTTTTCCATTGGTGTCAATCGTGTAGTCGTTGAGAGAGATTGTTGTTGTATGTGTTGAAGATGTTGTGGATATTGAGAAATTTGATAAAAAGAGGAAAGATTGTGTTGCAGTATTGTTTTATGTTGTAGAGGTGTGTTCTAGTTTTCCTCTACATTTCTTCTAGGTTGAAAATCTACTTGTGTGTTTTAGATATGTTGGTTAGCGGTGATCAAATATTCTATATCCAAAATTTGGGCTTCTAGATTGATGTGCAAAGAAAGATATGTTCACCAATGTGTGAATTGTGCATTACAAAGGTGTCTGAGAGAAATGTCTTTGCTCTGTGTTTCTCTACAGTTTTTTTTTAGGACATGTGGTTTTGAGTGAGATTTTATGGTTTTGGTATCTTGCCTATGTCAAGAAGATTTGAGGTTTGGTGCTTTGAAAGACAAGACATCAAGTAATAGTGTTTGGCAAAGTTTGAGTGTACAAACCTTTTACATTCTTCAAGTGGAAGTTGTTGCAAAGGATTTTGATGGATCTTAGGATGTTGGAGGAATATTCTAGATCATGTTCAAGCATGTTGTGTGATTTTCAATTTTTTCTCGAGTTTGATGAAGTGTGTACTTAATTGATTAATGGTGTTTGCATGGGTAACAGTCAACTTGGTGTCTACACTACATGCAAAGTATGAATATTATTTATGGTAATGTGTGATTAAATGGTGTTTTTGATTTGGGTCCCAATTAAGTTTTTGATGTGATCTGCATTCACTTCTATCCATCATGGAAGTGTTTTGGCATTGACCTAATTTGAATTTTCATGTTTGAGGTGGGCATGTGCAAGATCATGGGGGTCCAAAAAGTGGCAATGAGGGGAAAAACATGTTTTTCTTTGCCGAAATCACAAAAAAAAATGTTGAATTTTTGTATGGGTTGGGTACAATATCCATTTTGGTTTAGTAATACCAAACCAAAATGAATATCTTTTATAACAAATATCCATTTTGAAATGTATATTTGTTTCCCTAAATTAATTTTCATCAATTTATGCAAACAAAATGGATGAAACATATATTTGTTTTGAAATGGATATCAGTTTTGAAAGACATATTTGTTTTGAAATGAATATCTTTTTCGAAACGGATATTCATTTTGAAAATCCCATAAAGCACACTTCAAAAAAGTGGGCATAACTTTTGTGTTATTGATCAAAATATTGATTTTCTATAAGCATTGGAAAGGTGATTCAAAGCTCTACACAATGGATAATATTATTTTGATAGATTGAGAAAAAAAATTAATTAAAATCATTTTAAGTTCCTCCTTAAGTTTTAAAATTTTAAATGCTCATAATTCTTGCATACAAAGTATTTTTTCATGTTTTTATTTTGCAATAATCATCCTAAATGACTTGAAACATTAAAGAAGTAATAAATAATGATTTTTTTTTAAATTTTTTACTAAGGAGAGTAAAAATTTGCATAAATCATCGTAGAAGGCCTCCTTGTTGTCTTTGATTATATGTGCACCTTTACCCAAGTTTAACTAGGAGAAAATATATATATCTCTCCCTCTATCTATTTAGCTATCTCTCCCCCTCTCCTTCATTTACCCTCTCTACCTATCTCTCCACTTTTCCCTTACTCTGCCTTTATCTATATCTCTCCTCTCTCTCTCTCTCCCTTTCTCCTCCTCTCTATATTTCAAAAGTTATATATATCTATACATATCTCTCCCTCTATCTATCTAGATCTCTCACTATCTCCCTCTATCTGTATCACCCCATATTTCTATATCTTGGTACTCTCTCTCTCTCTCTCTCTCTCTCTCTCTCTCTCTCTCTCTCTCTCTTCATATATATATATATATATATATATATATATATATATATATATATATATATATATATATATATATATATATATCTCCCTCTCACCCCCTCTCCCTCTCCCTCTCCTTATCCCTCCCTCTATCTATTTATATAATCTACATTTTCATCAAGTTATCTCCATATTTGTCTCTCACTCTTTCCCCCTCTATCTATATATTAGTATCTCTACCTCTCTCTCTTATTCATTCTCTCTCTCTCTATCCCTTTCTATCCATATATTTCTATACCTCTATCTCCCTATCTCTCTATCTCTCTCTATCTCCCTATATCATTATCTCTTTGTCTTTCCCTCTCCCACAATATATTGATATATCTCTACCCCTCTTCTTCTCTCTCTACCTCTCAACCTATCTCTCTCCTTTTCTCTACCTCTATCTCTCTATCTACACCCTCTCTATATATTTCTCACTCTCCCTCCCTCTATCTCCCCTCTCTCAATATCTCCCTCTTTATCTATCTCCTTTTCTCTACCTCTATCTCTCTATCTAGGGTACCTAAAGAGATAGGTAGGGAGTGGGAGAGACTTGAGAGAGGGAGTGGGAGATACCTGAGAGAGAGAGACTTAAGAGGGAGAAAGAGATTTGAGAGGGGGAGAGGGTGAGAGATAGATAGATGGAGGGAGAGGGAGAGAGAGTGTTGAGATGAGAGGGAGAGAGATATAGAGTTATCTAGTTAGGGTGGGAAGGAGAAAATTGAGAGAGAGAGGGAGTGGGAGAGAGAGAGACTTGAGAGGGAGGTGGCAAGTGAGTGAGAGAGAGGGATGGAGAGAGGAAAGAGAGAGAGAGAGATGAGAGGGAGATGGAGTGTGTGTGTGAACTGAGAGAGAGACCTAAGAGGGAGAGATAATTCAAAGGGGAGAGAGAGAGAGAGAGAGAGAGAGAGAGAGAGAGAGAGAGAGAGAGAGAGAGAGAGAGAGAGAGAGAGAGAGAGAGAGAGAGAGAGAGAGAGAGAGAGAGAGAGAGAGAGAGAGAGAGAGAGAGAGAGAGAGAGAGAGAGAGATAGAGGGAGGGAGGAGAGAGACTTGAGAGGGAGAGAGAGGGAGTGAGAGAGACCTAAGAGGGAGAGAGAGAGAGGGAGTGAGAGAGACCTAAGAGGGAGAGAGACTTAAGAGGGATGAAGAATTCAAAGGGACGAAGAGAGAGGGAGATAGAGAGTGAGAGGGAATGGGAGGGACCAGAGAGAGAGAGAGACTTGAGAGGGCGAGAGGGAGAGATATGGAGGGAGAGAGAGAGAGAGAGGGAGGAAGGAGGGAATGGAAGACTAGAGAGAGAGAGAGTGAGGGAGAGAGAGAGATAGGATTATGAGAGAGAGAGGAAATGGAGGACCAGAGAGAGAGAGAGAGCAGAGACGAGAGAGAGAGAGAGAGAGAGAGAGAGAGAGAGAGAGAGAGAGAGAGAGAGGAGAGAGAGAGAGAGAGAGAGAGAGAGAGAGAGAGAGAGAGGGAATCGGGAGGGACCATAGATATATTGAGAGGGTGAGAGGGCGAGAGGGAGAGATATGGAGGGAGAGAGATAGAGGGATGGAGAGAGAGAGACTTGAGAGGGAGATAGAGGGAGGGAGAGGGAGAAATACTTGATATGGAGAGAGAGAGAGAGAGAGAGAGAGAGAGAGAGAGAGAGAGAGAGAGAGAGAGACCTAAGAGGGAGAGATACTTAAGAGGGAGGGAGAATTCAAAGGGAGGGAGAGAGAGAGAGGGAGATGGAGAGTGAGAGGGAGATGGAGAGGGAGTGGGAGGGACCAAAGAGAGAGAGAGAGAGGGAGGAAGAGGGCGAGGGAGAGGGATAGGGATAGGGAGAGGGATATATATATATAAAGAGGGGAAAAGAGAGGTAAGGAATGATGGAGAGAGAGATAGAGAGATAGGTCTAGAGCTCAAGGAGAGCGAGAGTGAGAAAGATAGGTCTAAAGAGGGACAAAGAGATAAGGAAGGAGGGAGGGACGGAGAAGTATATAGTTAAGTCTAGAATTCAATAAATTGATAGGGAGAGGTAAAAAGAGAGGGAGGGAGTGAGGGAGGGAGGGAGGGAGAAACAAGTGGAGGGATAGGTCCAAAGCTTAAGGGGAGACATAGTGAAATATAGAGAGGTAGAGAAAGGGGCAAAGAGGTATGATGATTTATGAAGATTTGTTTATCTCCTTACTAAAAAAAATATAAATATTTAATTATTGATTCCTTTTTATAATGTTTCAAGTATTTTGAGATGAGTACATTACAAAAAATTCATGAAAAAGAGACTTTGCATGTGAAAGTAGTGAGCATTTGACGTTTCAAAAATGAAATATGAAGTTCAAATGATTATAATAAATTTTTTGTGTACAATATAGAAACACTACCTACTCCATTTTTTAGAGCTCTCAATCACCTTTCCAATGCTTGTAAAAAATAATATTTTGATAAGAAACACAAAAGTTATGCCCATTTTACTAAAGAGGGGTTTTTAGGTCTTCAAAATAGATATCCATTTTGAAGACCTAAGAATGAGTACCCTTTTTCCAAAATAGATATCCATTTTCTTTGAAAAAATTTGCAGCCTTGGGATTTTCATCGAGTTCGACTTGGTTTTTGGCTTGGGGTTGCCAAACCTAGAAAGTCAACTAAAAAAATGTGCTTACAAAATTTCCTTAGTTTTTTGAAGTTCACCCTTGTATTTGATGACTTTTTTTTTTATCCGAATTTCATGAAATGAAAAGGGTTTATAGAAAAAAAAAATCAGCTTTCCACCAATATAAGATATACCTTATTTTGAATTTAATAAATAATTATTATTGATTTTCTACATACATTACGACTAATGTCCTAATTGAAAAACTTCTATAACTTTCAATCTATTTCACATTTTTTGAATCTAAAAGATGTGTCACATTCTATGCTTCACATACTATAGGATTAAAAAATGAATTTCATAAATTTTTAACCCAAGTTATGGTGGCCAGACATACTTGTTTTAATAATTTTGAAATGTTCTAATAAAAAAATCATAACTAATTATTTACATGCAAAAAAATTACAAAAAAAAATCTGACACATCCGACAATGTGTCCTTTCCATTTATTGGAAGTTTCAGAAGAAAAAAAATCATTTTTTTCTTGTACTTAGCGTGGTTAGACATACACCTACTTATCTTTTTCCTGAAAATTTAGTCCCACAACATTGAAATTTCAAATTTTCACAAAATAGATTTACTTTTTTTCAAAAAAGGACCAGCAGCCTAGAAACTACATTCAATTTCCTACAAGTTTTGTTCTTACATATTTTTCAAATTATGTTAATAACCTATTCAAATTTTTTAATGTCAAGTTGTATAAATCTATTTTTTTGAATTTTCATTGCCACTAAGGGGCCTAGTTTGGACCCTCATGATCCTGCACATACCCAACATTTTTGACCTTGGAGAGGGTTTTAAGGTTGAGGAAAATATAAGTATGAGTTGAATTGTTGAAGGAGGTTAAGATAGAGCCAATATAGATGATTGTGTAAAGTGTATGATGTGAGTTGTGAATTTGAGCAGAGAAATGCGAGCTTCAAAGTGTTGGATTACCAGATGTAGTGAGCAGAAGGTGTTTACAATCATTCAAATAGACTGCAAAGATGTTGGAGCTATTATGGTGGAATCTTTGTTGCATTGATACCATTTTCCCTGTGTAACACTTCTTCCCTATCTTCTTTTTTCTGGTAGTGAGCCTTGGATGTGATCCTTTCTAGACAGTGTGCCCTATTTAGGTAGTGAGCCCTTGTAACGTGTTTTTATATTAATTATATTGTGAGCTAATCCTCACTATGGTTTTTCCCTCATTGGGTTTTCCACGTAAATTTGGTGTTCTCTTGTGTTTGGTGTTGAGTTTTTTAGGTTTTTGTTATCTTCTTTTCATGTTAAAAATTCATAACAGATTAAGGATTTAATATGTTAATGAGGGTTTGATGTTTTGATAAGATACAACTGATTCACCCTCGCTCTCATTTGTCTTGTTCATTTAACAAATCCCCCAAGGAAAAGATGAGAAACACATGCTAGGTCTGCAAGGTATGCACTCATAAAAAGGTGGCATAAATGGGAAGGTTGCACTAGGTCTATAGATCTATACCCATTTGTCAAACCATACTAAAAGCTATACTCCCTGAAAAATTTGATAAGATGCCACAAAATGATCATTGCTTCACAAGGATGGCGAGTTGCATTATGCTAGACACTCATGGAATATAACTGCTTCATAAGGTTAGCAAGTTGCATTATGCTAGACACTCATAGAATATAGCTACTTCACAAGGTTAGTAAGCTATATTATGATAGACACTCATGAAATATAACTTCTTCACAAGGCTAGCAAGATACACTATGCTAGACACTCATGGAATATAATTGATTCACAAGGCTAACAAGCTACATTATGCTAGACACTCATGGAATATAATTGCTTCACAAGGATAGCAAGTCAACATTATTCTAGAAACTCATTAAATACATGGTACCACTGAAAATCAAGTTATATTATTCTTGATTGCCATGAATATGAAAAAATTTAAATGCAAAAAGGTGAGCAATCAAGGTAATCAAAGGGGTTTTACTTAATGCATGGAAGGTCACACCTTACGGAACATCACACTTGACATCACCACTAAGAGAGGAATAGTTAAGGAATAAAATATTCACACCTTAGGAATACAAACCATAGCATTACCACCAAGAGGAATATGGGTCAGTGTAGAATTACGAGAGGCCAAACTAGGCCCCTAAATGGCAATGAAAATTCAGAAGAAATAGAGTTAAGCAACTTGACATAATTTTTTTGAATAGGTTATTAACATAATTTGAAAATATGTAAAAATGGAATTCGTAGAAAATTGAATCTAGTTTCAAAGCTACTAGTTCTTTAAAAAAAAAAAAATCTACCTAGTGAAAATTTAAAATTTCAATGTAGTAATACTAAATTTTTAGGAAAAAATAAAAAGCAGGTGTTTGTCCGACCACCCTAATGGGGAGAAAAATTAAATATTTTATTCTAAATCTTTCAATATAAGTAGAGGACACATGCTCGGATGTGACACATATTTTTTTATAATTTTTTGGCAAGTAAATATTTAGTTATGAATTTTCTAGTAGGAATTTTTAATAATATTAAAAACCATTTGTCCGACCACCCTAACTTGGTCAAAAAATTGTTTTTTATTTAAACTATAATTTATGAAGCATACTGTGTGATCCATCTTTTGGATTCAAATAATGTTTAACCGTTTAAAAGATATATATTTTTCAATCAGCCTATCAGTCAAGACTTTACACATAGTGCATGTAAAAAATCTATAATAATTACTTATTAAATTCAAAATAAAGCATATCGTATATCAGTAGAATGTTGTCAATTTGTTGAACAACCCTTTTTGTTTTGGCCTATTAGTTTGCAATCCTAAATCTTCTAAATACTACTAATTCTAGATCATTTTTTAGCAAATATAGAAAACCAATACATGATGCAGTAATATTATCTTATTAAAAGAAGTGATAACTTTAAGAAACCTCCCTCAAAAAAAGATATAAAATCTTGGTGAATCTTTCATTTGTTTAGGAAAATAATATTAATTTGTATTGACAAATCTTTTCTTTATTTGAAAAAAATATTAATTTTATTGGTGATTTGTTTTACATCACCGAAGTTTTATAAAAAAATTTCGTGAATCTTGTCCATCCAATCTAAAAATAATTATCATGGAAAAGTAGGGGACTGAGGGTGGAAATTATTGATGGGTTTAAGAGGTCGACTATAATATTTACTTTCCACCATTGTTTAAAATATAATATAATGGCCCTCATTGTATTTTGCAAGGTAAAATGTACCCACAATTTGTAATTCTCATGGGGCTCAAAATTGTTTTTAGATCATTGATCTAATGACCCTCATTGTACTCTGTGAGGTAAAATATACCCACAATCTATAATGCTCATGAGACCCAAAATTGTGGGCCCCATGAGCATTACAGATTGTGGGTACATTTTACCTCATAAAATACAACAAGGGTCATTAGATTATATTATAAATCAATGGTGAAATTAAAGATTAGAAATATGGTCCTAAAGAAACTAATAATTATGATATATTATTGGCAAATTAATATATATTTCTACTACAATTTATAAAATTTAGGTGAATTTGATCTAATCATGTATCGAATATTGTGGCAAATTTTTGAGTAATTTTTTTTAATAAAATAAATACTTTGACGATTTAAATAAGTTTATAATAAAAATTTATAAAAATGTGGCGATTAAAGTCACGTTATAGCTCAAACTATTAGCCAATTTTGGATTCCCAAATTTCAACTATTAGCCAATTAGTGAATATTAGCCACTAAAAAAATCATTGATTAAAAGGATGTGATACATGTGATGAGATCTTTATATGAGAGAAAAAGGTGGGTATATATAGGATAGTGTATGTAGATCAAATATGAGATAAATGAGACAATTTCATATATGGTATATATTCACCAAACAAGGAAAGTACAAGTCACGTGATTCAAGTGTAACCAAGTAGAGACCTATCTAGGTAAGCCTATCTTAGATGTACAATAATGAAATAAAGTATAAATTGTATACAAAAAATAATTATTCACCAATAGAGGACACCATATCTTTCCCATAATGTTAATTTATTGCAAGCCTTCTTATGTGCCCAAGAGCTATCCTCTCACATTGGTGGCATCATGTCTTCCATGGTTATCTCACATGTATTATCATGATCCCTAAGATATAAATTAGGAAAAACATGCCTTCTCATCTTGTATACAATTGCATGATCAATATCTCACCTCTAGGGCTATTTTTTTCATTTACATTTTCCTATAATAGGGCCAACCTTGTGTACCTTGATGATTATATCCAATACACATTCTTTTAAATTTTATCATTCAATGTGTCTTACTTGTTTAAATGTAGGATAGGTGAGGAATATAATTCCTACAAAGGAGGTATGCACCAATTAATTAAATTTTGGTAGTTATACGTAAACATAGAATCAATATAACATTACATAGTGACTTATATGGGGAAGAGATTTTGAGAGAATAAATCAAAAGTGATTCAATATATTATTTAGTAATGAAAGGCTATAATACACTTGTAGAGTCTAAGTATTTATAGGAGTGTCATCAATAAGAGATTGAGTAATTCTAGTAGCGTAACAATATCTATTAAAAATTGGTCTCAAAACCTATATCTTGAGCACTAAATAAATAGGAGAAGAGATAAAGAAAAATTTATCAAATGGTAAGTAAGAAACCATGAGCTAGAACTACTCAAAAATATGACACCCAAATACCTAGTTAAAATTTCAACACCTAAACTTCAAGATGATTTCACAATCTAATGATAGCACATTCCTTTCACTTACCATAAGACATCATAATTCATCAACCAACTTGGATGCTCCATTATCAGTCTATTATCTACTTAAAAAATACCTTACATGACATGTCATAACATGTATCATAACTTGGTCAACAAGTGTAAATCTCTCACAACTCTTATGAATGTCTCTAATTTATGCTACCAATTGAAGGGGAGCATATACTATTACAAACACTCTTATGTTGAGATAAAAAATGATTAATTGTGCCTATATAGAAAATCATCACTATACCTAAATGGATCTTGATCACATTACGTGGTCATTCTTGAAGTGCTATACCACATTATTGTTATTACATTGGATATTTTACTACCAACTTTCATACAAGATTTTTTAACCCTTCTCTCTCCCTCTCTCTCTCTCACACACACATGTGCATTTTAATAGACAATTGAACTAACTTGTGAGTGTACTTATATTAATATTCATGATAGAAGTGTTGAAACAAAGTGTAACTATACAATGAGGTATGTTTATCTTTTATACAACAAAAATGAATACTACTGATAGATCATAAATGGAAATAGAAATAAACTATAATGTAGATGCAAACCATAAAATAAAGATATATGTGGAGAAACCCTTTTGGGAAAAAAACCACAACCAAAGAGACCCAAGACTATATTAATAATAAAATAGATTAAAATACATCAACTTATCCCTCCAAAATTTGATAGCATAATGATGCTTGGATTACCCACAAAATAGCACGATCCTAATGACATCTCAAGAAACTAATATATTAAGAGTGTAGGCTTGATTTGAGCAGTCTATTTTTTCAAAGTAATGGTGTTGGAATCATGACCCAACCAATTAAAGCTAGGAACACTCTTCTAGTAGAAGTGGCATGAGGGATAGTGCACACCAAGTAGGTAGACTACTAGGATCAACTTCAATATTTTTAACTACAACAAATTAAACATATGCTATTGGAGTTGGAATTTTCATGGCTACTAGCACTAGACTTGCCTTCGAATGGATCCTCATTAAGGGATTTAGACTATAATCATTCAAAATACCAGACTCGATGATCCTAGAATTATTATTTGTTGCCACTACCTCATCATGTTAGGATTGGATAGTTTTTGTGCCTGCTACCTTCCTTGCATATGGTAGCCATTTCTTAGGCTCCCTCTCTATAATCAAACCCTAATTCTCTATCACCCATCACCACCATGGTAGGCCTTTATCCTACAAGTGAAATTTGATAGGGTAGATATTTGAATGAAGCATCACTAGCACAAAGGTTGTGCAATCCATCAAGTTATCATGAATAACTAGAGTAGCAGGTGAGCTCATGATGACCTTTTATCTAATAAATGCATCTCTTCACAAGTAAGGATTTGGTGCACATTTTAGCTCTAGAATTATTATGATTATCTAAGTAGAAAAGTACCATCAAAGAAATTATAATTGATTTAATGAGCTATTTGTAGTTTCATAGTTTGAAATAGTTCATACTTAGACATGCATGCCTTAATCTTTGATACAAGCATATGAATACTAGCAAGATCAACTAGGTAGCTTTCAACCATGAATGAGTCGTCACGAAATTACTGGAGGCCACATGTGAACCCATACACATGGGAAACAAAAAACAAGAGCATTTCCCTCTCCTTCAATCAAACAAATCCATCCACGGCTTGAGAAAGAGAAAGAGGTGTAGGAACCAAGCAGGGTTCAAGGCCTTGCATGAGAAAAAAAATGAAATAGGTCAGAGAACAACAACAAGGAGCTTTGGTTGGAAAGCACCTAGGAAGAACATCTCGTATGGATCCTTGTATCCTACGTGTCTTGAAGCCGCCCTACTTGTGAAGGGAAGGTCTACACAAAATGTGTACTACACTTGTCCACCTCTATCATAAGGCCACTCAAAGACATTCATTTCCTAGACATATGACCCTTGTGCGCTTGGAGTGATGCATCTACACAAACAAGCTAGTCTTGATCACCACAAATAATTTCTCTCAACAATTTATATTGCCAAGCGCCAACAAATAATATCAAGCTACAAACAAAAGATCCATGTAGGTCAAACCATGGTGGCAAAGAGCTTTAGTTAATAGGCACCTAGGAAGAGCATCATGTACAAAACCCTTTACTTGAAAGTCTTCATGCCACCCTAGCTTGCAATATGTCTACTTGAACAGATACCATCATGCATGTGAACACCTCTATTATAAGGCCACTCAAGGGCATCCATTTTTGAGGTATATGCCCCCTACATAGATGGAGTGGTGCAACTCGCACAAACAAGAATGTCTCAACCAACATAAATCATTCCCTTCCAAATGCGACTTCAATAATCATCCTTTGTGATGAATGCGACCCTCCCAAGAGAGACAAGTATGTGTGTGTATACATATATAT
Organism: Sequoiadendron giganteum; assembly: GCA_007115665.2. Classification (NCBI taxonomy): domain Eukaryota; kingdom Viridiplantae; phylum Streptophyta; class Pinopsida; order Cupressales; family Cupressaceae; genus Sequoiadendron; species Sequoiadendron giganteum. Next base: position 676,791,315 of record CM021104.1, on the reverse strand, counting down.
ACACATATACATGTATGTACATATGTTTATATATACACACATACACATGTATAAATATAGATATATATTTGTGTATATATATATATATATTTGTGTGTGTATATATATATATATATATTTGTGTGTGTATATATATATATATATATATATACATACACATATAATTCAACAAATAATTTTTTTTTGAATTGTTTACACATAAATATATATGTACATATAGATGTATGTATATATACATGCATATGCATATATACATATATGTGTGTAAACGATTCATTTTCTTTTTTAATTTATTAAATTTTTATTTTTATTTTTCCTTTCACCTTACATGTACCTATCTACATGTATCTAGAAGGACATATAAAATAAGACATACCAATCTAATTTTATTATGTTTTTTAACCTATTAAATTTATTTATTTCTTTCTTTCTTTCTAATTATTCTTTTTTTATTTTTTCCCTGTCCTTACACTTCCCTATCTACATACCCATTATAACTTTTATAAAGACCTAAGATATGACATACTCATTGTTTCAATATAAAAAAAAAAGAAAAAGATAGGACATACCAATCTAATTCATTTTTTTTTATTTATCAATTAATTTATTTTCTTTCTTTTCACCGACATGCCTATTGCAACCTAAAGAGTGATTTATCTGGAAGACATTTATGTTGACAAAAACACGAACAAATTTACAATAGCTGCTCGTACACAACACCTGCATATCAATTTCAACAATACTTTTCACCTGCTAATATTTTAGTTTAGAAAAATCAGTGACAATAGCGTATGGATAGCAAACCCCACTAAATTAGGCGCCTCAATCGGCTTTTTAAAATCATTGGTTGCGCCAACTGACTAGATTTGCATTGGAAAAAGCAAAACACTTTGAAGAAATAAGCTAAAATTGTAAAGGTACCTAGATTGTGAAATTGCAGTGTTTTTTGGCTGCCTACTTTCTTAAAAAAAATCTATTTTATTAGAGATTCTTTTTAATCTAGAAGTTTTTTATTTTCTGTGAGATTAATTTTGATGGTCGTATAAATGGATTTAGGTATTTTATTAATATAACGTATTTTTTTAGAAAAAAATTGTATCATTTGAAAAGGGAGTTTTCTCTTGATGTGATAGTATTATATATTCATTTTGTATAAAGACGTATATCAATATTTTATTTATTAAAAAAATAGATAAATGAATTACGCTTCAAAGTTTATAAAAGGTCATATCATGGTTATGAGTGAGACGAAATGATAGAATGGTGCTAATGATGGCATTTAGGGTCATCGCTGCAGATTGAAGCAATGAGCCTATGCATTGATGATGTCTTTTAGTCCTATGATCTACAAGAGCCTCAACCTATTGGTGGTTGGTGTGGGTGAGAGTAGAGTGGGGTATGCTTTCCCCCTTTTTCTTTGATTTTTTTGTTTTCTTACTTTGGTAAGGATTTTTTTGTTGTATGATAGTGATTGGAGGTTCAAAGATCCCCCTCTTTTATCTTTTAAAGATGACATCTGAATTAATGAGCTTTCTTCTTTCAAGCATGATAATGTAGTTCATATTTTGGTGCATGCAACTAATGAGATCAAATCATACTAGAAATTAAAAAGTATCCCAAATCAAATGGTTTGTAGGAGAGAAGTGTTGATTGACCTATTTTGGTCATAAATTTGGACTTGATTGTAGATATGATGGTTCAACTTATTTAAGCATGCTTTGATCTACAAATTTATGGGCATTAAGATTTCTTTGGCCTTCTTGGAAGCTTGGGCTTTAAGGGATTGTGAACTAGAATGAGAAATGGAGATTATAGTACAATTTTTGAAGGTGGTTTATATTTTCACAATCAAGTGGGTTTATTCATCAAGGCCTAGCATGTGAGTTTTTATCTAGTGGAGGAGCTCACTTATAAAATCCTAGTTTGGGTCCACCTCCTTTGGCTTCACATGGAATTATGAAAATTTGATATTCCATAATATATAGTTGCTTTTTAGGGAACCCTTGGGGCCCTTCTCATCATATTCTTGAAAGAAAGGTAATGTAACCTACATGCACATTTGTGTTGAATTTGATTTGAAAAATTTGTTTCCTAATTCCTTAGAGATAAGATTGGGAAACATGCAATAGATCTAATAAATAAATTATGAACTCTCCCTTTAGATGCCATGTTTGTCATGGTTATGAGAATTTACAAACTAACTATCCAAAGAAGGCTCTAGGGGCTTCTTAGTTCTTTCCAGAGATTTTGGCAACTAAAGTCAAGGTAAAAGGGAAAGCCCCAACTCATGTAGAAGATCCAAACTCAAATGGGTTTATAGTTGTTAAATATTAGAATAAGGGGAAGAATGTGGACCGTTAAAAAAGGGATCTCCTAAGAGTCCAAGCATTAATAATAGGTTTGATGTCCTGATAATTTTGAAGAACTTGAATCCACTTTGCTTGAAAAGACACATGTTGGTTAGGACTTGGATCTTCCTAATTCTAGTACCTTATCTAACCCAACAAAAGTTAATGCTTCAATATAGGCATATAGATGTTATCCAAAGAAGGGATTTCTCCCCATTCTAATCATCTTAAGGGATTGATTCAACATCAAAAATCTAATATTGTTGATTCTAGATTAGTTGTAGCTTCTCCCAATTTGATAGAGGATCCTATGGAAGATCTTGTTGATAGTTTCATGTTAGATTCTCTTCAATCCCCAAGAGTAAAGGATTATGGTAAAAAGAAATATCCTCATCTATTAGGAATCTAGCAAAAAATATCAAAAAAGGGGGATTAGATATTTTTTTAAGGTAGGGAGAAAAAGAGGCCAGGAAAAGGTGAATATGATAGGGGAATCACTTGTGGAATTTGGTGTCATTCACACGTTAGATATTAATTTTTGTACTCACCAAAAATTATTGTGCTTTCTTAGAATGTTAAAATTTTGGGAAACACCCCTCATCAAAAGGTTTTCCAAGATATTTTAAGGGATCACAACCCTACTATTATCTTTCTTTAGGACACTAAACTCTCTATGAAAGAAACTACTTCACTTTATTCTAAGATTTGGAGAGTTAGTCAATATTAGTGTATTGTGGATCAAGGTTCTACTAGAAGGTTGGCTTGCTTAAGGGACCCTCATAGACTCACTCCTTTTTGGACAAAAAATAGACATTCCTTATCAACGGTGGCTTCTTACTTTGATTCTAGTAGTTTCATTTTTCTCACTAATATTTATGCTCCTACTAATTTTCAAGGTAAGGTCCTACATTTGTCCCATATTAGATTTGTATGTTCTATGATCCCGTTTTTTCCTTGGATCTTAGCAAGTGATTTGAATGCTATTATAAGTCTTAATGAGAAACTTGGTGGTTCTAGCTAACTAAATCCATCTTTTTATTTGTTGAGAGAGAATCTACATTTTCTTAACTTGGTGGATATTAAACTAAGGAATGGATTTTTACTTGGAATAACAAAATATGTGGGTTTGATTCCAATTCTAAAATACTTGATAGTTAGTATCCAACTATAAAATTGGTGACAATTAGGAACATTCTTTTGATTTTTTAGGGTGGATGGGATTAGATCATTATCTCATCAAATTTTCTTCCTCTTTGTTTTCTCTTCCTAAGAGGAATATGTTCAAGTTTCAATATATGTAGCTTAGGGATCATAATATTTATGATTACATGGTTGCATGGTGGTTGGAGGGGAAGTCTTCATTTGGTAATTCTATGCATTCTTTCTCCAAGAGGTTTCAATTTGTTAAGTTCAAGCTTAAGCAATGAAAGAAAGGTTCTTTTGGAAACATTTTTAAGAAAAAAAGGCACAAGTTTAGAAAGAAATGGATGGTAGATCTCTTTTCATATTAAGAAAATTGAAATAACCAAGGAGCTCCTTTTTCAGGGGTTTTTTTTTTTAAATAACTTAATGAATGGGAGCATTGAGATAAGTTATGTTAGAATCATAAATCAAGGATTAATTGGATTTGGGAAGGGGGAAAGAACACTTTTTTTTGCATAATTTTGTCAAATAATTTAGAAGTGACAATTCTCTATCATCTATAATCTTGGCTCAAGGAGGCCAAGTTTCCTCTTTCCAAGACACTTCTAAGGAAATATATCTTGCATTTTTCTACCTTGTTCACTAAAAATGGTTCTAGGGATTTAGAGGAGGAACACCTCATTTTGGATTGTACATTCCCTATTGTTTTATAAGGATACAAGAAATATTCCCATGGGAGCAATCTCCATTGAAAATATTGATATGATTGTGATTCTCTTGAAGAAAGGTAAATCCCTTGGTCCTAATGGCCTTCCTATAATTTTTTTTAGGAATTTTGAGACATTCTAAAACTTGATCTTTTAGCTTGACGGTTCAAGAACCCTAAGAAAATAACCAAATTATTAAAGCTATCAATTCTATCTTTCTAGCCTTGATTCCCAAGAAAGAGTGAGATATCTCTTTTGATAATTTGTTTCACCCCATAGTCCTTTTAAATGTTACTTACAAGATAATTGAAGTAAACTTATTATTGAATGATTAAAGCAATTTTTGGTCTCTCTTATTTCATTTGAGCTAGGTGGATTTGTAAAATGGCATCAAATTATTGATGGTATTATTATTTTTGTTAAAGCTATCAATTATATGTCTAGATCTAAATATAATGCTGTGTACATTAATCTAGACATGTCCAAGGCTTATGATAGGATTAGGTGGTCATTTCTCATGAATATTTTATCAATTTTTGGGTTTCACTTAGGGTGGATTAATTGGGTCATGAGTTGTGTGGCTTCTTCTTCCGACTTAATCCTTATTAATGGCATCTCTTCTCCTCTTCTTTCTACTTCTAAGGGAATTTGACACAAAGATTCCTTATCTCCTTACCTATTTATCTTGAGGATGAAAGGTCTAAGAAGATTGATTAAACACTAAAGAGCTAATGGTTTCATCTAGGGTTGAGCTAATGTAGATACATGTGCAAATTAATAAGGTTACACTTGAAGTGCCAACATATGGGCACTTCTTGATCATTGGGATAATACACATTATATGCTTACCAAAGTTCTTCCTACCTCTCCTTTTAATATAGATAAATTCTCTCTTAGATGACATTGATATGGTGCACGCCATCATGCCCATGTGCATGACTCTCATGATTCTCAATACATAACTTATAATCAAAATGTTTATGGATTGTCTTTGGCTTCTCAGCAACCTTCAACTTGTTCTTAGCCCCATGATAGAGACACCTCTAGTTGGTCTAACAATGACAGGTTTCCTCAATTTGTCTTGGTTATTTCTTCTCCCAAGGCCCTACTAATCAAACTCTTGAGGAAGTTTACAATGAATAGGCTAATGGTGACATTCTTACAAGTTGGAAGTAGATTCTAAATGGTCAAAATAATCCTAATGTGTTGAAACCATATGATCATAATTTTCCTTGTACTATTAGATCAATAGCTCTTGATGTTGTAACGACATAAAATTATCCTAACCTTATTCCACACTGGCATTTCATTGCCACTAGTTAATCTAATTTGCTACTAATTAATTAAATAATTATATTATTTAATTAATCTAGAGTCATCATCGACTAATTAAATAAATATTATTTAATTAGTCTAACCCAATGTCACATCTAATTAATTAAATAATCTTATTATTTAATTACCACAATTTCTAATTAAAATTATTTAATGACTTCAATTTCAACCTCACAATGATAATTAAATAGAATAACATTTTATTATTTAATTTACCTATTCTCCTCCACTATTTAAAAAAATAAACAACCAACTAATTTCCTTTCCCTTTCATTTTTGGTTGCAACAAATTAACATTTTTAATAAATCCGATCTTAGCCACTCATCTTAAACAAATCAAATCCAAACCTTTTAATTTCTCCTTGATCTTGGAAAAGTATTATTATTCAATTTCTATCATAGATCTCATCCTCAAATCTTGGTCGTCCATCCTCTCTACCAAAAACGTATAAATTGACATATTATCCTCAGTGCAAATGAATTAACCATCTTAAGTAGGTACATGTTGTAGAGATTTTGAGCAACCACATCCCAATCATTGAGCAAATTCACTTTCAACAATAGAATTCAGCAAACGTATCTTGTTTTGTTCTTTAAATTTTCATTATGCTTAATCAAAGGTGAACATCAGAATAGAATTTCAAACTTGTTTTTGATTTAATCTTTAAATTTTCATTATGCTTAATCAAAGGTGAACATTAGAATAGAATTTCAAACTTGTTTTTGTATTAGTTTCATTGCTAATTTAGTGTAGACAACTATTCAACAACTTTTTTATTTTTCTCTATCAATTTATTCTTAAAACTCCACCTTACATAACATTTAAAATGTAACTTTTTCCACCTATCATTTTTGATGATATAATATATTTTTATTAACTTTTACATAACTAATATAAATAACCCCATCCTAAAAAGTCAAAATTTCAATTGCATAACTAACACACCTCTAAATTAAATTAATTAAATTTCATATTCATTGGAAAAAAATTACACCTACCTTCTAGTGTTGGCAATTGCACATTGGTGTATGAATGTCAATTCATATCTATCTTGAAGTAGCTTTCTGTTTAAGCAATGTAGAACGGGAAACTCCTCGAACGAGATAACCCTGTTTCAACTGTCGAACCAGAAAATATCGAGCACAAAACTTTACGGGTGTCTTATATGCATGAAATCCAAGTAATCTGGACTGAATCTATGCCGTAAGTGCCTGGATAAACAATTAAAACCATTCAACCCCATCCGAAATAGACTCTTGTACTGTGTTTCAGTGTTGAAAACTAAAATTAAGAGAGACTTATTGGGTCTGTTAAGCTGTTGGTTGCTTCAGCTGTCTTTGTTTCTGTTTAGTTTGGTTTTATATTCTCGTTAACGTTGTCTAATACATGACTGTTCTTTCCTTTGCGGTCCATCTTTTGAACTGTATTTTTTTTTATTATTATTATATTTTCTCCGCTTTGTTCAATATAAAAAAAAAAAATTAAGAGAGATTTTAATTAAGAATTCCCTGAAGAGAATAAAAAAAGCCGCTGTACGGGATGCTCTGTACATGTAGTACAAGCTCTCTGGAATGTTTTTAGAACTGATAATGATATTAATTATACAGAGACGGATATATACATAGACATACAGGAAGAGAGAATTGAAGAGGGGAGATTCATGATTGCCAAGTAAGTCACCGTAACATAACGGTTGAGCTGAAAGAGGGGTGCGAAATTGAATCCATAAAGGAACCATACATATCTGTGAAAGTCCCAAGATTTCCCAAAGGCAAAGGCCTCTCTGGTATTGGGGGAACCTCGGCATCCCCTTCTAGCATCTTCAATACCTCGCTCATACTTGGTCTGAATGCTACCATTACATGGGCACACAGTATACCCACAAGCACGAACCTCTCCATGATGTCCAGAGGCCCATCTTGGGCGATTCTGGGATCTATGACCTGCACAGTTTTACCCGCCTTTACAAGCTTCCATGCCCAATCGGTGATCAGATAATCCGAGGCCTGCTCCACAGAACTATGCAGAGCTTTTCTGCCGCTCATTATCTCCAACAAAACGACACCAAAACTGTAGACATCGCTCTTGTCTGTAAGCTGTCCGTAGAGAGCGTATTCAGGGGCAAGGTAGCCATGGGTGCCGGCTATTCTTGTGGTGAGCTGCGATTGGCCCTGAGTCGTTATCCTTGCCAGCCCAAAATCCGCAACGCAGGCATTCAAGTCATCATCGAGCAGAATGTTAGTGGCTTTGATGTCTCTGTGATAAATTGCAGGCTGCACGCCATGGTGGAGGTAACACAATCCTTTAGCCGTGCCGATGGCGATGTTCTTCCTCTGCTCCCAATTCAGGGGTGCCCTGTTTTTCTTCCCCTGTTCAAAAATATGTTCATCCAGGCTCCCGTTAACCATGTAGTCATAAATCAGAAACTGCTGCTGCCCTTCAATGTCGTCACTGGCAACGCAAAAGCCTCTCAAAATCACCAGGTTCCGGTGCCTAATCCTGTCGATAATCTCCACCTCGTTTATGAAATCAGAATCGGCTTCGCCGTTGCAGTTCTTCATTCTCTTGACAGCAACCATACGGCCGTCCGAAAGGACGCCCTTATACACAGTACCGAAACCGCCCTGTCCGATGACATTTTTGGCACTGAAATTGTGGGTTGCCTCTTTGATCTTCTGTAAGCTGAACCAGACTGCACCAGTGTTGGGCTTCACGGCACTCTTCAGAAAGCTTCTGCTCAGCCTCACGAAACGCCTGTGCTTAGCGTTGCCCTTTCTCAGTTCCCACAAAAAGTACCCCACGCCCAAACTAGTGAGCACCAGGAAGCCCACAGCAGCACCCGTCAGACCGTATATCAGAACCCTGTGGTTGGAATTGGACTCGGCTGCAAATACCACCCGGAGGACACACTCAGCGGTGGCTTTGTTCTTGGGCCCAAAATCATTCACCACTCCAGCGACATACAGGCACAAGAAATAATAACATTTCAAACTCACTGTCGTTGTAACATTATTGATACTGCTTGTTATTTGGCTCAGAACATCTTGGCCGCTATTAAAGCAGGTACTGCAGGCAGAGCCTGATGAAAGATCCCCTTTGCAAGCCGTGTCGACTGAAGTCACGCCCACTTTCTCCTCCCAATCTTTTACTGTCTCTATGCCATCACACTGGCCGGGGCCTGACACAAACTCCGTTCCATTATAGAAAGAGGTCTGGGTCAGATTTGAGGGAAAACCCATAGAGGTGAGCAGCTGCTGAAACTTGTCGACACAGGCAACGGCAGAGGCATAGTCCGGCAATTCGAAAATGGATTCATCTTTCAGATATTGGGCAAGCCCCACACCAAACACAGTTCTCAGAGTGGTTCGACAATTGTCGACATTAGAACCAGTCTGAACAGCTCGGCAGTAGGTTGTATTCCAGGACCATTCTGTTACATAATCAAGGTCGACTGGACATTCAGCATTAGCCATACCCAAATACAGTAACAACCACACTATGAATACATTCTTCATCATTTCTCCTTGCAGACCAATACAATTCAGTACCCGTAAAAGCTAGAATTGCAGACTATGTATAGCAGAACAATGGCGTGTACAAGCGATGGTCTTCAGGGGAGTTGAAATAGTCTTTCTCTGGTTGCAATGGATGTTCTCGTGCACACGTCTTACTCTCATTATAAAGAGCCTGCACTAGTTTTTCTACGAATAATTTTCTTGTGGTTAGATTTGATTTCCACCTTCCAATTAGACCGGTGAACTTCATGACGAAAGGCAGCTTTCTTTCTAGAAATTGTAAACGCACGTGATGGACATTTGCCACCGGTTTAACACGTTTTGGTTACAAGCAGACATATCCTGGAATTACGTGGAGTAGGTCATTTTTAGAAGTCGCTTGTTCCGGCGGTCAACACTGACAGGTATAAAACCGGTCCCCAAATCACACTAGCCATTAAAAAATAGGGGAATGATGGCCAAGTCCATGTACAAATCATATTAATATGGTGAAATATGTAAATGCAAGGAGCTTTGCACATACACCGGGGGAATGTTTATTTTATAATTAGAAAAAAGATATCCTAAGCTTAGACAACCATCAAGTTAGAATTTTTATTTAAGGGTTTACCAACTTCAAATTCAAAATCTTGAAATTTAAATTCTATTTTCTTTTTCAAATAGTTATTATGAGTTCACTAAGTCCACTTAATATATGTATGTAATGTATTGTTAAGTTTTGGTATTTTAAAAAACATTCAATGTGTACTTGTTATCATCCAGAAATATCGTTGAATAAGAAATAATCACTCTAGGAATATTTGGATTTGGAGTTTATAAAGAATGTGATTGCATCAAAATCATATAAGTCATTTGCATGCTTGTGAATGCTATTTATAATTATTCATTTAGATTTGTTAATATTCCTAAAGATTAACCTAGGAGACCTTGACCATGAAAATTTAATAATCTCCCCTTAGGTGTTTGTAAACACCACCTTGACAAATAAACAAGGGAAAGAAAACACATTTTTATGCACATATTTTGTTACTTTATCCTCATGTGGCCAAGTTCATTTATGTGCATCAGATCAAGGTCACAACACTTGGGTTCAAACCTAAAGGAATTGGATTTGAACTAGAAAATAAATTGAGCTTACACAGAGCCTACGCCATCTTCTGGATTGAGAACATTGATTTTTATTCTTGTAACAAATTATTCCAACTTGACATTAGTAAAGTTTTTCATTATTATTCGCAAAGCTAAGTGCATATTTCCTCCTATACAATTTATAAATATTCAATATTATTTATCAGCCTAACTCTTAAATTAATCTAAATTAATTATACCTAATTATTTACATATTTGTTTCTTTACAAATATATACACTCTCATATAAATAATTTTCTTTTTGTTCTTTGATAAAGGACCATACTTTAACCTTTTCCCTTAGAGTTTCAATGTCACTCTCACATATATATCACCTTGGGACATAAAATTTAAGTAGGTACACAAACTAGATATGAGTAATATCTAGTGTAAGTTCTTTAAATTTCCCTTGCACAAGAATATTCCTCATGGAATATTCCCTTTTCAAATTTGAATTCTTCCCTCCAACTCAAAATATCTCCAACATAATTCCTAAAATTATGGGATATTGTTGAGTTTCTCATGGATTATTGATCCTTGATCTAATCCTTGATCATGTCTCATGGATTATCAACCTCTTGATCAATCCTTGATTCATGCCTTCCTCTCTCATTCAGTTTCATCCATTGATCCTCCAATTCAATCTTGACCATTGATCATAATCCAAGAAATCTATAAATACTTCACCATTTAACATCAATTCATCCACAATCTTCATAGAAAAGTTATTCTCTCGAATTGGCTACTCATTTGTGAGAAATTTGAGTGCATATTTTGTGAATCAACCCTCATCTTCACTTAAGATTTTGCAACAATAATGGATAACACATAAAATTAAGCAATCCACATCCACATCCATTCATTATGCATCAATTCACAATGGAATAGAGAGGTTTGCATACTAGTTTCCATTCATTTATTTTGAATTTCATGTTTATTGCTTTGAATTGAGTCTTTCTAGTATTGTGTAATTGAATTTCATTGAGTATGACTTTTAATTGGTTATTTCATCTTGTTATTGTTTCAATTCTTTAGTATTTGATCAATTAGACTAACCATATGAATAAATAATTTAGACTTATGCTTGACACACCTGGTGGGACCCTATGTCCCTTCTAGTCATTTTTCATGAGCTTTGGTCAGATTTATAGGTTTTAGGGGTAGCACAACGCTTGTGTTAAAGGGCCACACTTCCATCAACAAAGATCAACACTTATGTACCTCTTAGGGGTGCCTTTGCAAAAGACCCGTGCTTCTATTTTGACACAAGGGTTCCTTTGTCAGTTCTAGGGAGCCTTTATCTTTTGACAAGAGGGTGCCTTTGTACCTAAATCTACACCTTTTTCAAAACTAGGTGTCTTTATCTTTTCTACCTTGCTTTTGCATTTTTAATAGTTTTATACTTCTATTTGATAGTGCAATGCTTTTGTTAGGTCTAGTAGGGGTTTGGTTTGTATGATTTAGTCTAATTTTGATGCTTAATCTTTAGCTAACCCTACTCCTTTGGCGTTTCCCATTTTCATCTAACTTTTCACACCATGTGGCATTTGGAAAAGTGTTTATTAACACTTAATTTTGAGCACAATAATCTAGGACATCTTTCAAATTTAGTACATAAAATAAACTCATCTTTACTTTGGTTGCAACTAAAATAAACACTACAATCTTTACTTTTCAATTTGGTGCTTAAAACTAAACCTACAAATCTTCACATTTCAATTTGGTGCTTAAAATTGAACAACACAATATTCATCTTTACTTTGGGCTTAAAATGAATCAAACATTTACATCTTGGTGCACCTAAAATAAATGATTGTTTGTTGTGTATTCTGTGTTTGGTGAGTTCTAGATGTGTATCCTCTCCCCTTGCACCTAGTGCGATCTTGGGTGACAAGAAACATCTCTAACTTACATTTCATGTTTCATTGTTAGCCGAAGGAAGTTGCTATGTATCCTCTCCTCTCGCACCTAGTGTGATCTTGGGCAAAGAGAAATAGTAACGCCAATCCTTCACTTTTTTTCTTTTAAGTAGGAGGCCTACTTTGAGATACATCCTCATAGAGAACTCAAGGGTTCAACCTCAAGCGAAATTTTCGGGTGCGTTATACAAATTGGATGAGAGAGAAAGCTTTAGTTCGATCTATGCATGTAGCGCTCCAAACTTTCGCTAGGGAACTATGGTTTTTTCGGTTTGTCGAGGAGATGTCTAAGAGGTTGGCGGTGTCCATCGATGTTCCACCCATTAGAAACTTATTTTTTGTACAGGACTAAGACTTTGGAATGTATTCTATTAGTGGTGCAATGGGATAACATTGTCCCATGAAGTTACTTTCTATGTACCAAAGATAGTTTAGTCGATGAAACTCCTTGCAAGGAACTTTTCCTTCCAAGGTAAGAGGTGTGTCATGTATGCACACATACTCTAATCACCCATTCTATGTGCAGTATTATATGAGCAAGCCCACTTTTAGAAGATAAACCTAATCTAAACTACTAATAGGTTGTGCTTCATGGTGTGCTTTCATGTGATGACCTTGTGAAGCTAATTAGTGTGTTCTTGTGGAAGAAGAACACATGAAAAGAATCTTATCACCTCATTGAGTCAAGTTTTACATGCTATATATTATGCTTACAAAATCAAAACATCAAAAAACTAGGTCAACTCACATTTTAAATATCCTCTAATAGACTGACACCTTCGTCCAGACAATGTAACACCTTTGCGCTAACAAAATGCTTCCATTTTTATTAAAGTGGTTCCTTTGTTTGCATATTGACATGTATCTTCACACATCTCGACAAGTTTGTTAGAGAAAAAAAACATCTATAGAGCAACACATTTGTTCAAATAATCTGAAGCTTTTGTTGAACATTGACACCTTTTTAGATACTAAGACATTTTTATATTAAACAATCAAATGATCCATTTCAAACAAACCAAACAAAATCTTTGTTTACTATAATTTTAGGTTTGTGACTATTTGGATCATTCAAATCAAACAACAAACACACCTTGGTTCATTATCACTTTGAACTTGTCAAAACATATTTTAGGTTTTCAATTAGGGTCAAAACATCAAACTGTAAAACATCTCATTCCACACAACAACTTGAAAATATTGACACAAATCATTTAGACTTACATTTTTTCATCTTATCAACTAGTTTAGGTTCATGTTTAGAAACAATATATTTTCAAGCATTTAGTGGAATTATTAAACATCTTTTGGACAAACTCACTTTGGAGTCACAAGTTTACTCCCAAGGTTTGCAAGCTCATCATCATCAACATCGAACACATTTAAAAACTTGAGTCTAGAATCTTGTCAAAATTGAGAGTTTAACATCATACACCCATTCGTAAAATCGTTCAACATTGATCCTAGATTCTATCAAAGTGTGACAACAAATATATTTCAACAAGGACATTTGCATCAAACATCTCCTAGGGTTGAAATATTCCTTCATCATTCAAGCATTTATCCTAGATCATTTGGAGGTCTTAAAAATTCAATCTTGAAAACATGATAATGCCAATCAACTATTCAAAATCAAACCCATATAATTCTTACATAGGTTCAACATATCCCAAGTGCTAGCTTCAATGACATAAGAAATGTGGGTATACATAGTCAAAACTTTGGAACATCTTGTCATAGGATAAATGTCAATCAATGTTAAAACTTACCAATATATCAACCAAGCAACCAAGGCATGATTCTTCATCAAAACAACATTAGTCCACCAAACCAATACATCTTAGACACGAACATGACAACCATGAACATACAAAATACAAACATATCAAATATGAACATGTCAAATTCATACATAGTGAACTATGGAATAGATCCATTCACACCTCAACAAAACATCGGGTGATCCCACAATAGTGGTTTACAATTTTTGGCCAAACTGGACATTGAAATAATTTTTTCTAACTAAATCTTCACTTTCAGGAACCTATAGCGGCTAAACCATGAGGAATTTGAAGATGATGCAAACTAGTGATTTGCGACATTTTGTTTGTAGATTTTAAATATATTTTTTTCAAATTTTTTGGAATCAGATTGCACTTCTTTTTCCATCTCCTTCGAATACTAGTTTTTTTTCTTTAGTAAACAACATTTTTAAGGAGTGATGCTCACCGTATACAACATAAAAAAATTTCCATGAAGGATAAAATTCTATTTTTTTTGAATTTATATTTGTAACTACGATATCTAGTGCTTCCAATTGGTTTCATAGTGTTTTATTAAATATTTTTTCCTTAATAAAGTTTTGAAGTCAAATCGATTACAATTCAGACATAGGCGGACCGTATACAATGTAACTTTTTTTTTGTATGTATTGAAATTCATTTTTTTTTTGTTCGATCAAAGACTTCAATATTTGGTGCACTCATATTTTTCAAATTTTTTTTTATAATCTTCTATTTTTCCACATGTGCAGAACAAAGAGCTTGATTTTTGGTGAAAAACCTATGTTTAATAAAACTAAAAAAATAAATACATAATAAAACCAAAACATATTAAAATTATATTCCTTGGATAGCTCATTCCAAAGACTACCGTCATCCAGTAAGGTATGTGAAGTATCCTCCATTTTCATCCTCAACCCGAGCTTCGAAGGGAAAATTTTTGGAGTTTTTTGGTGCTAAAGGGTGAGAAGGTGGGAAAAGGGGTGTTCGAGCGAACCCCATTTCAAAATATGTTTTCTTTGTATTTTTTTGTGGGAATGGTGGGACCTTGCATTTAATGGGTTCTAGCGAACCCTTTTTTGGTTCGCTTGAACTAAAAAGTTCGTTCGAACCACAAAATCGATTTTTTTTTGCATGGGGTCATTTTTTGCAATTTTTCCTTCCTCACTCGAATTGTAAACCACTTTTGTGGGTTTACCCCATCATTCAACAAACACCTCAATATACATATCAAAAACATCTTGAACATCCTCAAAAAATAATTCAATATCCACACCAACATCTTCAACAACATCAAAATGACACATATCAACTCCAGTCACAACATCAAAAACAATATCAACAATAATATCTGAACTATAGGAAAAATGGGGGTGAATGAGTGTTCACCTATTTCTCCTATTCATTCAATAATGTCCTAAGAACCCTAATTAGATTGACCATCAACCTCACAAGGTGAGTCAATTCTCAATTAGGAGGACCTAGGAAGGGGGTTCTTTTAGCTTTCAAGGGTTCACCACCAAACAAATGCTTGGAAAAGATAAATAAGAATTCAACCTACAAAACCGATTTATGCAAGCTAAATGAGGGATGCAAATGATGAAATTATTCAACAACAAGATAGGATGTGTGTACTTGGGAAGTTTGGAGATGTGATGAGGATTCCAAAAATGCAAAGAAGTTGTCCAAATATGCCAGGGAGGACAAAGATACCCTTACCGTTGTCTTAGTCCCGCTGTTGCTTTTCGGGGGAAATGCGAAATCTTCAGATCTCAGAACAAAATCTCAAAGAATCTCTAAAAAATTCCCCTGGGAGGACTAAGATGCCCTAGGTGGCATATTAGTTATGTTCTGGATTTCTAAAAACTTTGAGTTTGATATTGAGTTCCAAGGTTTGCACTTGCTTCCTCTCAGATCTCGTGTTCTAAAACTTATGGATTTGACATGTAGGTGAGTTTCTGTGAAGATGACAACTTTGTAATGAAAATTTGCAACTTTAAAATCTTGCACTCCAAATGATCTTCAAGACTTCAACCTAAATCTACAATCATAAGCATTCAAGAGAGTAAAAATTTGTTGATTTTTAGTAAATGGGGGTTTGCCTTGTCAAACCCCATGTTGGTAATTAAACCTTGGAATGAAATGAAATAATGAAGGGAAATGATGAATGAACAAAGTGTTATGTTGCAACTCACCAAACCCTTGTTATGAAATCTGAAAACTTGTGTGAAGTGGCTAGCTTGAATGTAGTACTTGAATCAAAGGAAATCTTTATAGATCTTGAATTGAATTGCTTGCTTGAATCAAAAACCTACATAAAAAATGTTAGCTCAAAAACACACATGATGCAAGAATATCTTTGACATGATGCTTGAATCTTGATGATGGCTCCAAAATACTTGATTAACTACTCTTGAATGCTCTTGTGAAGTCCAATTTTCTATTAGGAATGAATACTCAAGTTGCTAGATGAGAAATGAATGAACCTTGTATTTATACTTATCTATGCTTAATATCCTGAAATTACATCACCCCAAGCTGACATAGGAAAACATTAATTAAAGGAGGCTAAATCTCGTCATAATTTGAAATTAAATCCCAAAAATAAGCCAAGGAGGACTAAGATGCCCTAGGTGGCGTCTTAGTCTCGAGGCTCAAATCTCGGGGCATAGACTCCAAAAAGCGACCTTTTTAGGTGTATTCAAAATTAGGGTCTTAAAACCTTTGGGGGACTAAGATGCCCTAGGTGGCATTTTAGTCCCGACCCAAAAATAAGGCACACAGAGACAAATTCATTAAATGATCATTTTCCCTTTGATGATTGTCGGGAATAGCTAGAAAAGGACACAGTTTAGTAGGCTTGTGGATGCAAAATAGGACCAATTAAGACATAAAAAAGGATAAATAAAGTAAGGCGGGCCCAAACAAGTATGAAAATGCAAGGGTATGCATTTTGCTACACTACAATATCATCAACAATCATCACAACAACAATCCTTACCATCTCACACTACCACAAAACATGAATACACTCTTTTAGGGGATCTAATTAGGGCAGTGTTAAATAAGTTAGTCCATGTGAAACTTATCACTCTTCCATAATCATATGAACCTATCTTCAAATTCTCATGGTATGATGACAAGGCTTATTGTGAATACCATAGTACAAAAGGTCATGAAACACCAAACTGCAATAAACTCAAGAACCTCATACAAGGCCTCATTGACCAAGGAACAATAACTATTGAGTAAAACATTCAAGAATCCTCCACTAATGATCACATTGACAATGTCTCTTCACATAGTGAGAATGTCGACATACATCAAGACTCCTTTCCAAAATATGATCAATATCCCCTACCAATGTCTAGCAATGGTCCATTCCAAAATATATTAACATCATTCAACCTCATGGTTGCAAATATTGAGGAGATTCTTAACACACCATTTAATCCACTTGAGGATCAAGAAACCCTAAAAACAATACCCATATCCGATTGAGAGAATTTAAGCCAAGAGCCATCACCTACATGTTCACATTTAAAAGAAATCCAAGAGTCCATTGAAAATGATCCTTTCGTTGAAATTGATCCATGTCAAGAACTTAATCCAAATCATATTAAAGGTAACTTCGAAATTAGTCAAGATCAAGAACTCATATCACTAAAATACTACAATGACTTGGTGAGTATCTTCCAATACATCTAAAGTTATCTAAATGAAGACCAAATCCATATACCAAGCACACATACATCTATCCATGAGATGCTTCCTTTTGATGGACACGTAGATGATCTTCCGAAACAAGAGTCTCCTATTATTGACATCATTACCAATGATCAAGGGTCACCTAATCTTAAAGTCCTAACAAATGATCAAAGTATAGAAAAATCAACAAAATTTCATAGTGATCATGAAGAAGATTCTTACATTGACTGTGAATCATCGACATCTCTTGAAGAAGCATCAAAATCCAACACATCACAAATTCAGATCGAAGACAGTGAGTATGAAGATATCCAACATTATCAGGGCAAAGGATTAGGTTTATAAGAACATGGTATCTTTGAATCAATATAGACAACCAACACTCCTAAGCAATAAAGTATTAAAAAATCTAATCATTTCAGTGATACTTCCATAATATTGGGAGCAACTTTATCTAGTGCATACATCAACATGGGCCCAAGCACAAAGATTCCTTATGATAAAACCACTACCAACAGTACAACCATTCATGTCATGAATCGTCATCCCTGCATATTTCCATCCACTAATTAGGACCAACCACAAAAGAAAAAGCTAGATCAAAGAAAAGGGTAGGTCATTGAAGCAAAAGAATCAGAAAATCAAAATGTACAAGCAAAATATAAATGGATGCCAAGGAAAAATAAAGAAAATCATTCCTATCAAAATCCATTAGTCAAAGAAGCTATGGGGAAAAATCAAAAAGGGAATTTCATCCATCAAAGATGTATGTCAATGCAAAAGAAAGCTTCAAGAGTGACTTACAAAGTATTTGAAGAAGTTGGTTCTAATTGGGTCTCCATATCCACCCATCATTGCTCATCATCCCAAGTTTAAAGAATCAAAGATTCTAAATTGTTGACCAATCCATCTACATCTCATATCCCTCAACATACTTCACCATCCAATTTGACAACCATGATATCCAAATCTCGTATTGACCATGTCTTGGCAACAACTCTTTATCATAAGGACTCTAAAGGCACTCTATCATGATGTGTGTATCTATATAAGGTTAAGTTTGGTATTGAAAAGGTGGATAAGAACATCTAGGGGTTCTATTCAAGTGCCTGTATCTTGGCAAAGAGAACCCTCCAAGAAGGATATCTTTGGCATATCATGATAGCAATAGAATCTACATCAACATCACTAGGTGGTTCGACATGATCCAAGATCCTAAAAAATTTAAAAATGGAAAAAAATAAAGAAAAAATAAAGGAGAAAAAACATCCTCCAGTAAAAACCACTTCAGTGGAGCTTTGGGAAAATACCATGATGAAAACCTTGCAAATAGGAATCATGAGTAGAATCAGGCATCTATGTGCACCATTTCAGATGGAAGCATCTCATCCTCTTCTCCATAATAAATCCAACATCCCATCCATCTGATCCATTTTAATCCATCATTTAAATTATCTTGATCTTGAAAAAGGTTTGGGGTACACTTCAAAACTTTCTTATGAAAAAATCTTGACATGGGTCATTATCATTGATCCTATACTATGCAATCCACCATTAATTGATCCATGAAGCCATTATCCAAATGAGAATATTATATGTAAACATGTTATCCTATCACAAGATAATCCTTGGCATCCTTTGCACACCAATCCATTATCATGATCCATGCATCAACCCATATCATTCCATACATTGCTAGACACTAGAGATAGGTACTTGATCTTTCTTTCAAATAACTCTTGATCCATGTCCTATATCTCACAATGTGACATCAAAATCATGATCTAGGTATCATTCTCAAAATCTCAAAAACATTTTAAAAATATCCAAAACATTTAGAAAACTTTGAAAAACCTCAAAACAACCTCAAATATCTTCATACAATCCAAAAAAAACCTCAAATATGTTGAAAACTCAAAACACTCAAAAAACCTAAACTACCAAAAACAACATCAAAACATTGCAAAAAGTTGAAAACATTGAAATATTCTAGAAACAAAATCACCCGTCCCATCTTTCTTTTACTCGTAATAAACTCTCACCCATAATAAATTTTTAATCACCTTCAACCTTTGGCAACACAAATGGAAACATGTATAACAATCAACGAAACACAAAAACGTTTAGCAAAAAATATTGAGTCTTGATCATGGTTAAACACGTCAACAAACATTTATATTAGTGACCAATCAAACATTTAGAATTAATCAACATCCAATAGCATGTCCAACGAATATATCATTCCTACAATGGGTATCATCATTGGAAATCACCCTAAACACATCCTTTGGAAAGAGATATGAATAAAATTGTTTGATTCATTTGACCTTTTCTTATGATTTATCTTATTGGTCCATTTCGATGATCTCTCAATGATGTCTACAAAATAATTTAGAGAGAAAGTTATGGGGAATTGATCATTTCTTTTGTTTGCACTGTGCTTGTTGGATGTTCTTGTAATACGACCTAGGTGAATACTTTCCTTGCATGTATGGGGATAGTCTCAAGTAAAATAATGGCTTTGGATATATCAGGTTCTTCATACCTTTTGTGTATTAGTCTCATTACTTTGATGGCTTCATTCTTTCCCACGATCAAACGAGGTTTTTGTATGTCAGGTATGAACAAGGATACTCCTATCTATTTGTAGAGTCAAAGTCCATGCATTACATACATCATATTGGTTTTCAATATCTTGGTGCATCGTGTCTATTTTCTATATCAAAAATAAAGATTGCTATGATTAAATTAAGCCTAATTCAAGAAGCAAAAACAATATCATCTATCCTATCTCATCACATATCCAATAAAATATCAAATAATCATGGGTTTTTTGGAATACTGAATCAATCTCAATACAATGCTAATCTATTCTATCTTTATTCTCATTCTTCTATCTTATTCTTCTATCCATACTAACATTTCTTTTTCCAAGTATCAAATATCTGTGTGATATAAATCAAAATATACATGACTACCCATGGCCTATGAATCTCTAGACATCATAAAAAATTTCTACATCAAACATCTGAGCTTTCTAAGATTTATCTTTCGTCCTCTATGTAGTCGAACCACTCCTATTGCAATGTCGCGAGCTCAATATGAAAATCAATTTTTCCATTTGATCTCTTGAGGGGGTAGCATAATAGCATTCCTCCGCTGGGGCATCTTCACACTAAGTTTCTTCTCATTTGATTAAATAATGCAAGTTATCTAATTAAGTTTCATAAATCCTACTTTGATTAAATAATTTCTAATTGTTTAATTAAAGCTCCTAATTTCCTCCACTTGCACAATTAAATAACCTAAATTTTTTAATTGGTTAATTTCCTCCAATCATTCAAAGAATATTCTCATGGAATATTCCATTTTCAAATTCAAATTTCTCCCTCCACATGGAAATATCTCCCACATGCTCCTAAAATTAAGGGATTTGTTATTGTCTCAAGCAATTTGGACCTTTGATTAAAATCCTTGATCCATGTCATTATGCATGATCAACCCTTGATTTGATCTTTGATCCATGCCATCTTTTCTTTTTCAATTTCATCCATTGATTAGCCAATTTTATCTTAAAAATTGATTCATTCCAAAAATATATAAATAGTTCTTATTTACATGAGAATGGTATTCACAACCATTTGAGCAAGGTTACTCTACTAAATTTCATACTCACCATTTACCATTTTGAGACCATTTGTGAATCAATGTCCACCATTATCAATGTTTTATCAAAGCTTTTGCATCATCATCATAGACTAGGCTTGAAGCTAAGCACTCCACATTAGATTCAACACAAATCCCCCAATGGGATTGAGGTTTGCATTTGTTAAAATTACATTTCCAATTTGAATTGATTTTCTATTTCATATTTTAATAAAATTTTGATTAGTATTTGTGAACAATCTCATTGGAATATGGCTTATTTAGATCAATTGTCTTGTTTCTTAGTTGATTCCTATACTATTTGATCTTATTAATCTTCCATGTTCACAATTAGAAGAAACCAAGAACAATCCTAAGCAGTCCCTTGAGGCTCATAAAGCACATGTTACTTAAGAAGAATTTTGATAGAAAGGATGTGAACATGGTATTTGATGAAGGAGACTTGGTTTTGAAGTGGGATGTTGACAAGACAAAGAAAAGAAGGCATACCAAATTTGATGTCATTTGGAGTGGTCATTGTATCATCTCTAGCTATAAGGAGGCCAATGCATTTAAAATTTATAGGATAAATTGTGAGTCTCTTACTATCTCAATGAGTGGGATACACCTCAAGCCTTGTTTTTGAGGTTAAAATTCAACCATGTATATTTTAGTTTAGTTGTTTCTTTTCTAGGAAGTGATTTTGCACACTCTACATTCTCCTTAAGGGAATGTATGACCAAGGTGTTATTTTTGCCTCAATGTGCAATTCGACACTTGTTATGTCCTGTGTGTTTTGAGGTAGGATAGTTGTTGTATTTTCCTTGATAACTCTATTGCCCAATGGATGTTTAAGGATTTTGGTTTCTCCATGTTTAGCAAGAAAACATCCCACAAAAAGTTGCTAAAATATTAAAATTTCATGCCCCCTTATAGCCCATCAGTAATAATTGATCTAAGAGATCTTTATTAGGCCATATTGCATGATGTTACTCCTCTAGACCTTGCATTAACCTTGTTCGTGCATGCCTTAGTCAAAATCATGGTTGCAAAAAATAAAAATAACTAAGTTTTGGTATCGTTGGGGTTTTGGGCTTTCTCTTACCCTTATACTTGCATGCCATTTGTATCGGCTCTAAGTCCACCTCTTTCCCCTTGCAAAATTAAAATAAATATAAGGTTTTTGTCCTTCAGATCATTGGTCTTCACCTTGCTTCCCTACTGCTTTCAACCCTTTGTAATTTACATTCCTGACACATGAAGTTTGATCCCTAAAATTGCCGAGTGTTGATATTATTAAGCTTTGAATTATCAACATCTTCCATATATTTTATTTCTTTTTAGCATTCCTTGCATCATCTCCGCAATCATTGACTCCTGATTATTTCCTTTGTTCGACATCATAGGGGTTATACTTTCAACATTCTTCATTCTCCTTTTCTTCAACAAGCCTTAGGTGACATCCTTGAAGCCTAATTCCTGAAGATATTCTTCTTCCTATCCTTTCTAACAAGAAATCCATGGTAGGATTAAGGCCCAATGCCGAAAAAAAGTGGTCTTTTAGGGTTTCAAACATTTTAATGTTTTACTCATTGGTTTGATGGTAGGCTTGAGCTTGAAACCTCGATGATAAGTCCAACAAGTGTGTTTTTTAATTGAAAACACCATCCATTCTTAGCAACCCCTATCAACCATAAAATATGATGGTAGGCTTGAGCTTGAAACCTCGATGATAAGTCCAACAAGTGTGTTTTTGAATTGAAAACACCATCCATTCTTAGCAACCCCTATCAACCATAAAATATTAACTTTTAAAGCTACATGAATGGAATTTAATGTATTTGAGCATGGATCTAGGACAAAAGAGGTTCCCATACCTCATTTATTACCTATAAGCACCCCCTTTTGTTAGAGTCTCCTACCTAGATCACATATTTTATGGGTAATCTTCACCCTTATGACACTCAAACTCAAAAGTAATCAATGATAGGATATGGTGGAGACTTGGAGATGTCCTATCATGTCTACTTGGCCACCCAAATTGGATTGGAATGGACACATGTTTGCACTTTATTGGTTTTTCTAACTTGGATATGGTTTATATCTGGTCTTCCAGGTTTTAGAATGAAATTCTCTACTTCCTCTCACTAGAATAAAGACTCATAAGGTTCATTTTGTAAAGGGTTCTTCCCTTATTTCTCTACAAAAAAATAGACATATTTTCCATCTCTATTGCACTACATGTGGCTTCAAGCCACAAATTAATGAAAATCATCCATTTTAGCTCTCTTCACTTCTGATTTGTTGTGTAATACATCTTTACCTTA
This sequence comes from Sequoiadendron giganteum, assembly GCA_007115665.2. Lineage (NCBI taxonomy): Eukaryota > Viridiplantae > Streptophyta > Pinopsida > Cupressales > Cupressaceae > Sequoiadendron > Sequoiadendron giganteum. The sequence continues at coordinate 676,767,758 of CM021104.1, read as the reverse complement.
ATTTTGAATACATTTTCTCCATATTTTTATTTTATATGCTATGTTAAATTCATTAACACAGCTAATTGTGAATTATTTCCTTCCCTTTTACCGTCTCTTAAAGTCTAACCTTCATAAAATTTGCATAAACTGATAAAAAAAAATGTTTAAGTTACCTTGACATTTTCATTACATCTTTGTGCTATAATAAGTAGGAAGAAACACATTCTAATCTTGGTGCATCACCACTTTTTTATTTTCTATTTCACTCTTCCCTTTCTCTTCAATAGTTCAATAGAATAGGGTCATATTTAGAGTTACTCAATGCTAGGTTGGACCAACACTGCTATACTTAGGCTAGAAAATAAGGCAACCTTCTCTAGAGGTTTGATCTTCATCACAAGGGTCCCACACCTGAAGACCAATCCTACATTTCATTGGAATATTGAATAATAGGTTCAGTGAGGGTGCAATTCCAAGTGACAATATATTCCCTCATTGGCCCGAACATCCACCACCATATTCCCTTCTTAATAAGTATGCTAAACTTAAACATTATCTAGAATATTGATCAAGCCTTATATATAATATCTCTTATCTTCCAAGTAACTATATAAAGACCATCAATAACCTCAATGATAATTTTATAATCACCTTCAACCTAAATATTTTGAACACCTGAAGAAATGGCCAAATTCATACCCTAGAAATTAGTAGTTGTTTTAGATTCATTATCCGTCTAGTGACCCAAACCTCTATTATAGGTAACAATCAATTCCCCTTCATGTGATCTTATTAGTTCATCCCTACTTGCGAATCTAGGATTTCCTTTTGATGGCCCATAAAAGTATAGTTTGACCCAACCGAGAGGAGGGTTACCAAGAGGTGTTATCTTGGATCAATTTTATGGTCAAATCCACCTTATACATATCTTTATCTATTCCCAAAATTCTTGAACTTCTTTGAGGCTAGGCAAGCTATCGGATATCTTGGTTTTGGAGTTGAAAACATTCTCAAGGATAGACCCACAAAACTGGTTTACAATTCCGTTGAGGAAGGAAAAATGCATTTTCGAATGGAAAACACTTTAGGGGGTTCACTGAACCCCCTAAAGGGTTCGCTAGAACTAGGGGGTTGGCTAGAACTCCCCCCCTTCTAGCAAACCCCCCTTTAATGGGTTTTATTTTTTAATTTCATTTAAAGCGGGTTCGCTAGAAGGGGGGTTCTAGCAAACCCTGGTTCACTAAACCCCGCCTTTTCCCCCCTTCTCCCCCTCTTCTACCAAATCTTTGCAAAAAAATTCCCTTCAAAGCTCGAGTTGAGGATGAAAATGAAGAAGAATTCATAGACCCAACTGGATGATGTTCGTCCTCGAAACGAGTTATCCATCAAATATAATTTTAATATGTTTTAGTTTTATTATGTATTTTTTTTAGTTTGATTAAACATAGGTTTTTCACTAAAAATCAAGCTCCCTATTCTGCACATATGGAAAAATGGCAGATTATCAATTTTTTTAAAAAAAATATTAGTGCACTAGATTTGATGTCCTTGATCCAACAATTTTTTTTTTGAATTTCGATACATACAAAAAAGTTATGTTTTAACCAATGAATCATGTCTAAATTGTAACTAGTTTGACTTTGAAACTTAATTAAGAAAAAATATTCAATGAAATGCTATGAAACCAATTCCATGCACTAGATATCGTAGTTACGAATCTAATTTAAAAATAAATAGAATTTTATCCTTCATAGAAAAAAAGTTATGTGTTAGCCAATAACGCCACTCTTTAAAAATGGTGTTTACTATTAAAAACTAGTTTTTGAAGGAGATGGAAAAAGAAGTGCAATCTGATTCCAATCTTTTTGAAAAAATATATTTAGAATCTACAGACAAAATGTCACAAATCACTAGTTTGCATCATCTTCAAATCCTCACAGTTTAGCTGCTATAGGTGCCCGAAAGTGAAGATTTAGTTAAAAAAAACCAGTTCAATGTCCAGTTTGACCAAAAATTGTAAACCGGTATTGTGGGATCACCCTCAACCAAGAGATTAGAGTAGAAAATGAAGACCTCAATAACACTCTTCCTCATATCTTGAAAGATATAATTATTCATCTCCTTCCAAATCCCCTAAACCAAGTGAAGAGGAACTTGATCCCAAATTTCCTTAATAATGGGGTGGGAAAAAGGAGAATACCAACTTTCAACAAAACTTAGCATGTTGTGTTGATCACGACCCAACAAAAATCAAGTCTCTATAGAGTTTTTTCCTAGATGGATCTAGATAAATCACAATGGAAGAATAGGTGGTCAACAATTTCATCCTCCTTTTGACATAAAACACGTTTTTTAGAAAAATGGAATCCCCTTTTTTGTAGTTTATCCAATGTGAGGATGTTTTATGAGAAACAAGCCACCAAAAGAAATTAAATTTAGGCAAAAGCTTATGATTCCATAGCCTCCTCCAAAGGGGACTCTAATTAGTAGGTTTTATAAGTAACCCATAAGTAGATTTGATTGAGAAAAAAACTTTGTTATCCTAAATCTTAAGAGCTCATCCTCAATAGGGAAGATTGAGATTTTGTAATCCATAAGTTTCCTTTGGAGTTCTCTAGAAGTAGTGTGTAGTTCTCTTTGATCTTTACAACAATGCTAAATGTTTTTCTAATGGCTTTTTACTCCATGATTGTAAAGTAACCTTCCACAAGAAGGCCAAAATGGTTTAATAAAAGATTATGGAGAGGATTAAAAGTAGGTGAGAAATAAGAGCTAGTTGTTCCAACCAACAATCCTCCTAGAAACCTATATTTCTCCTATTACCAATTTTTCATTAATGACTTTTTCAATCTAAACGAAATAGTTATTCCTATTCAATATATAAATTTTGTCAATAAAAAACAAATGAAATTCTATTTAAAAATTGAATTTTGTCAACCAAAAGCATATGAAATGCCATTTAATAATTCAGTTATATATAACCATTAAATAAATTTAAATTGTCTTGATCTAAAATAACATCACACAATTTTAATAAATACTATATAAACATCTATAGTTACTATTAAAAATTAATTCTAATTGAATAATATACTGATTATTGAATAGATAATAACTATTGTAAATAAGCTTGACTTAATGGATGACGCACAGATCTAGGGAAAAATTGAAACATCTTTATTTTAAAGTTAAAGTGGAATACGTTGATAGAAATGAATGACACAATTGATTAAGAATATATTTTTATATTTAAATGCATCATAAAAACTTTAATGAAAGGTTGACTTATGAAATTTCTTAATAATATATTGATTTTTTTGTCAAAATTTTGAGAAGAAATTATTCGTTTGATATATTAAAACATCAGCTTCACAAATAAGTTGAGCCACTAAAGGAATAATGAAAGGAGAGCAAAAACAAAGGTAGGTAGGAAAAACTTAATAATATACAAAACTTTATTTTTAACACTTAAAATAAGGTCAAACCATAAAAGGAGGGCTGCAAATTTTACTTGATATTTCTTTATTTTATGCTTTTTGCAAAAGACAAGCCTGGCCACCATGAGAAGAGGTCTTCCAAGGGAAATTTATTTATTTATTTTCTTTTAGGTGCTGTTGTAGGCTGACTTAAGGATAAGGATTTAAAAAATGTAATTTATTTGACAAAATTATATATATATATATATATATAATTATAATTATAATTTTATTTTAAATTGTGACCATTTAAGGAGGTTATGGTCATATTGATTTTTTAATAAATTAGTTTTTTTTTTTAATTATTTTTAAAATAATTTATTAAATTTAGATTTTATATTCATTCTTTTAAAGATTCAAGGAATCCAAAATAGGATCATGTGGTATAAACCTCCTTTTGACTAATGTCAAATAAAAGGCGATTTTAGAATAGGATTTGTACACCTATTAAATAGAAGAAAATGAAGAATTTTTGCTTGCTATATTGACTAATATTATTAAGATAAATGTTAGGTAGACATCCATGCAACATAATATTATTAAGATAAATGTTAGGTAAACATTCATCCAACAAGATTATAAAAATAATAGTCGATAGAAAAGACTATTTTTCTATTGATTGAAGAAGGAAGAAAACAATGGTCATTACGTTCAATTTTTCCTTTTTAATATAAATTTTAGATTTTTTAATCTAATTTTAAGATATTTAAAATAAATTCACATTGTTTATAAATTATTTTGTTTTGGATGTAGATTTTTTTAATAATTTATTTTTTTCTAAAATAATTATTAGGTATGATTTTTTTTAATAAATTTTAATGTATATATTAGGTTTCATATATATTTTTTCTTACTTTTTTTTAGAAAATAATAAAAGTAGTCTAAATGTGACTTTGATATCATGTTGGAAATCATAATTTATTAGGTGGGTTAATTATTATTTATATACAAATAATGAATATTAATATATAATTGTACACATAATGACATGATTAAAAATAATTGTATAAGAACACATACCTATGGTGGATTTTTTTTTAAGATAATAAAATCTACAAAATAGCATCATAAATTAATAGAAACTTACATTATTATCTATAAAATATAACAAATTGAGCTTAGAGATGTTGGTGTAAATAGGTATTTTTTCTATCTAGTCTTATCTAGGTCATATTTACATTGTTAAGTCCACTTAGGTCCTAGGAGGGTATCTTTCTAGTTAGCATTAATTAGGGAGAATCTTTCTAGTTAAGCATTAGTTGTCACTTATCTTATCTAGTTGGCTTTCATTTAATGCTTGTGTCCTAGGTTATTTAATATTGACTCATGTCATTTAATTATGACACAACCATTTAATGTAGGTACATCATCACCCTTGCCTATATAAGCAAGGCTTCATATGTACATCTAATAATCAAATCTCAATTCAGTTGTGTAAGTCCAATATATCATTGCAATCTTGAGTATTGCATCTTGGCCACATCTTGCATCCATTTGTTGCAATTTCATGTTCTTTCTTTTCTCTCTTGTGGAAGGTTGTTGTTGGCTTTTGCAAATGATCTTGGAAGCTTGAGTCCTTGAGTAAATCTAACATGTTCTAAGAGCTATATCTCAGCTCCTACATGGTATCAAAGCTTTAGAGTTGCAAAACCCCTTCTTAGATTTAAGGGTGATTCAATCTTGATCTTTTTCAAGGTGTAGATTGGGGTGAATTAGACCTCACGGTTGAGCCCATAAGGCCCAAAAACCCTTATTTTCATATAAAATACTTGAAATTTGGGTGAAATTTTTTTTGAGGCCATTTTTCAAGGGTTTGTCAAAAGGCTGTAGAAAATCCTTTGTACAATTGTATGGAATCTGTACAATCTGTACAAAATTGTACTATCTAGGTTAGCGATTGGTAATATGCAAGGCATATTCTATGGAATTAGAATTTGTGGGGAATATTCCATTGGCGTACTATTTTAGCATCATCCTTGCACAAGTGAGGGTATGACTTTGCATCAGTGGTCAGATCATTGGGTACAATTTATTTATTATCAGTTTTTTAAAAAATATTCATCACAGTGATTAAAGTTTGTCGCCTACTATTTTATTTTTGTTGTCGGCCTTTTTTTGGCTGTCGTTTATTTTATCCGACCGGCTTGCTCACCGCCCTAGCGCCACCCCGCACACAACCTAGTGGCAACACTAAAGTTTTTTAATAGTGGTTGGTCATATTGAGGACTGAGGGCCAATTTTTTTGGCCCCAAGGTGCTTAAGCTGGTCCCCTAGGTGTCAGGTAGTAGGATGATTTTTTTCTTTGAGCCATAACTTTCCGCCAAGGTGTTGAAAATTTACAAATAATATATTGAGATGAAAAGCTAGTTCTAAGAACTTCATAGTGGTGCAAGCCATTTTTTCAAAATTTTCCTCAGGTAATTTTTATTGCTAGTCAAGGTCAAATTTTCTCTTTTGGACTCCCAAGCTCATAATTTTTTTCCACGATCTCTAAATTTTGCAATTCTTGCGGCATTGGAAAGGTATTGAGGAGCTCTACATTTTTATTTATGCACTTTTTCCATATTCAACACCAGGTACATTTTATTTAGATTTATGTAATTTACATTCTAGTTGATTACTTGGATATATTGCTTTTTTGGAGAAGTTTTGTCCCCTTGGGAAGGCTTCATTTTCAATATAGATCATATTGGGAGAAGTTACTTTCAGTTTTTTTTGAGATATTGCTATAATTTTCCATCTTTGATCCATCTTGGCATTGTAAATCTGGAACACTTTTTTTTGGTATTGTAATCATACATACAAAGTACCACACATAGTATTGGGGGATTATTTATTGATTGGTTGGGGGGTCTCTTGGTGCATTGTCTTGATCTATTTGCTAGTGCTCTCTTTGGTTTTCATGGATCATTCTAAGGTTCCTTTGCTGACATCATACAACTATTCAACATGGCATCGACATGCAATGAGTATACTAATGAATGAGGTCCACTCTCTATATGTTGAGAATAAGATACCTAAACCTACTAATGATGAGAAAAATATTAAATAGATGATTGAGCATACCAAAGCTATTGGATGTCTTTGTAAACTAGTTTCTCAACATTTTTTGTCCTAGATTGAATCTTGCACGAATTCTCATGAGGCTTGGGACAAATTGAAAATGTTATATGGTTCTATAGATGGAGCTAGAGGCTATCAACTTGATAATGAGCTAATGAGTCCTGATCCTAAGAACTTTGATAAAATTTAGGACTACATCACTAGGGTTAATGATCTAAGGGAGTAATATAAAGCATGTGGTATTGATAAGAAGGTCATTCAATTGGTCTACAATTCATTGAATAAACTTAGTCTTGATTATGCTTATTTTGTTTCTAGATTTCATACTCATAGGTTGACTATGGGGTCTGCATATACTACACCTTCATTTGCATCATTTTTTAAGATGTTGATACATGAGCAACAAAATCTTATCTCGATGGGTTTAATCAAGTCTTCTAAATCTCAAGCATTGTTGGCTAGTCAAGTGAAAGAATCAAATACTTTTGATAAGAAGAAGAAGAAATCAAAGAACAAACCACATTCATATCAACCAAATAATAAATCCGCTTCCTTAGATAAATCATCTAAGAAGGAGAAGTCTACTTGTTCGTATTGCAAGAAGCTTGGGCATGATGAACATTCTTGTTACAAGAAGGATCTTGATGAGTTGAAGCATCTTCTAAAAAAGAATCATATTGATTTGCCTTCTAGAATGTTTGAGTCACCACCTTCTTCTTCTTCATCTTCAAAACAATCTAAAAGGGGTAAAGGTCATGCTGATTTGGCTACACTACATCAGGAAATAAAGGGCATGCTCTTTGTGCTTTTTTAGGTCCAAGATCAAGGAGATGGCTTCTAGATTCAAAAGCATCTCATCATATGGCATCTTCATAGTCTATATTCTCTTCTTTTGAGCCTTGTGTTATGTCTCCTATTTTGATGGGAAACAATACATACATGAGTGTACTTGGGAAGGAATCTATTAGTCTTGGGGAAAACACTTTCCAAGACTTTTTGTGTATTCCTCATTTGATGAACAATATTGTTTCCATATATCAGATTACACATGGTGGAGATGGGAGGATTGTGGAGTTCAGTCTTGATTTAGCTATCATTCGAGACTCGGAGATTAGAGAGATTATTGCTACTGGGATGGTTGATCATTCATCTCGATTGTACATACCTTCACACATTTTTCTTTTCATGGTGGAATTGTTCCTTTGGTTGTTGATCACACTTCTATTATGAACCATGATTTAGAGGAGACATTTGGCTTCTTGAACTTGGGTGTTCTCACATCCAATCCCATTCTTGAGCCTTGCATTTCATCTCCTCCATCTTTTGTTGCATTTGTTGAAGCTCATATTGGCATAGGTTTGGCCTCTTGTGATTCAGTGCAACATGATCTACATCGTCTTCCAACTACATCTACTTGGGATGACTACTTGACAAACTTTGGTTGTTTGCTTGTTGAGTCTCACATTTCAGATTTGGGAGACATCATTGATTGCATACATCTTCTCTTTGATGAAGACGATTCTTCTTTAGTTGTTGTGAGGGAATTATTTGATCCTCTTGTTCATTCTCTACATGATCACTCTTTGCAACTTTTGATATGAGTGTAGATAATTTTGGACAACATTTGGAGGAGGCTTCTTCAAATGAGATATATTTTTCTTTGGAGTATGTTTAATATCCGTCTCTAGGAGGTTTTGGATTGACATCTTCAGCCGTGTGGCCTAGAATTACTATAGATGGAGCTTGTCAACTTTCGACATTGACATGGAGACACTTGAGCATCATTCAAAGATATCACATGTATCATTTTTTTTCCATCATATTATTTTTTGGAATGGGAAGACATCTTGCATATCATTTTGGTTTTGTTTCTTCCTAAGGGGAGGGATTGTTTTTGATGAGATTGGATCATCTTCAACATTCAATTTCGAGCTTCTAACGCTATAGGAGAATCACCATTGAGGGGGGCTGCATGGTCTCTCTTCTTCTCTATTATGGGGGAGTGTTTTTCCTCAGGTGGGTTTTGTCCCTCACATGCATCATTGAGAGTATTTTGTATCTTTTCTCTCTTTTGGGGAGGAGTTTTGTCCCATTGAGTTTTCTTCTTTTCTCCATTTATGAGAAATTTATTTTCATTTATATTTGTACATGGGTACCTAACATGGCATCATAGATAAGACCCATCTTTGTGTCATTTGCATAATAATTGACTCCCTAAGTTGTACTTAAGAGGGGTGTTGGTGTAAATAGGTATTTTTCCTATCTAGTCTTATCTGTTAGAGTAATTGGGTATTTACTTTATTAATTAAACAATATTTGTTTAATTATGTAAAGTTCCCTTTTAACTCTTTTCACTTAAGCTAACATTAGGTGCATAATAATTAATTACTTTATTAATTATTATTGTGCAAGCCTAGGGTTTTCCTTTTTAGGGTTTTCATCTATATGTAGTTGAAAACTATCTTTTGTATCATTAATTCATTTTACATTTTCAGGTGAATACATTGCTCCACATTCTTGAGCATTTCCTTTGTTGCTTCTCTTTGCTTCTCCTTGTAACAAGTTATTTGCTTGCAAAGATCTTTTGGGCTTCTGTGGTGTTGTATCTTCTCAACTCCAACATGGTATCAGAGCTTCAGATTTGCAGCTGCTTGTTCTTGTTTTGAGAAGTTTACATTGGAAGCAAATCTAGGGTTCTAAGATTTTTTTTGGGTGGATTCAGCCTACTCTGAATTTTAGGCTCACTTTGGGCTCAAATGGACAGTGCCATTGGATTCGTAGCACTCAAAAACCCCTAAAATGACTGTCAAATTGTCGATTTTGGTTACAGTCAGTTTGGAAGGCAAATTGTTTTTTTCCCTAAGGCCGTACGCAGCAAAAATTGCACAAAAAATTAAAATCACAAAAAAAAATAAAAAAACAAAGGTTTTTTGGTTTAATTTTTGTGCTGCGCGCATACGCCGGTCGCACCACCGCTTCACCGCCTGGCGGCCACTGCCCGACCACCCTCGTGCCGCCTGCGCTTGGCCGCCTCCCGCCCAACACCCTTGTCGGCCTCCGACTTCCTACCGATACCGCCCAGTCGCCGTCCGGGCTCCGCCGAGCTCACCCCATTGCCATCTAGGCTCCGCCAAGCTCGCCCACCGACGCCGAGCTCCCCGCTGACACCAAGCTCGCCCACGGGCTCACCGACCTGAGTCGGTTCCTCAGCCCCCGCAGGCCTCAAACAACCTGTCGTTGGGTCATATGGCGACCGAGGGCTTCGGCCCAGCTTCAGCCCCCTGGTCCGCCCACGCGACCAGTGGCCATTTTTTTTAGCCCCCAGGTGCTAAAGGGGTCTAATAGGGCATTTTTTTTGCTCTCACGAAATCGGGCATAACTCAGGCGTTTTAGCTCCGTTTTTCGAACAGGAAGAAGCGTTGGAAAACTGGTTTCGGCACTGATCTGATGGTGTAGGTAATTTTATAATTTTTTTACCAGTCTGAATATTTTTTACCAGTCAAAGTGAGGTCTTCTTTCTTCACTTCCGGGGTCATAGAAGATGCAAACAGACTCCATTTTTCAAACTTGAATAGGCGTTGGAAAGCTCTCAATATGCTCTGTTCAGTGATGTGATCTATTTTATCAGAATTTTCACCAAGTACATGATAATTTGTTTTGAAGTATTTTTTGTTTATGCATTGCTTCCTTCTTCTCAGTTTGTACTAGGGTTTGGGTTTATCTTTTGTGGGGGGGTGTTTTTCTCTTGCTTTCTGTCATTTATATCAGAAAACTAGAACACCAAAACTCTAAAAAATACAACTGCTTCTGCATCTTCTATCTATTCTGAAAGATCACATAATAATAAAAACCACAAGCAGGTACAGGTGCAGGGTTTCATGGTAGACTCTTCAGTTGAGCTACTCACATCACATAACTATCACACTTGGAAGTCTTGTATGATGAGGCTACTCAGGTCATGAGGGTTATGGTCGTGTTTAGATGAGGTTCAGCCTCAGTTGCAACATCCTTTTGAGATTATGCAGCACAGGAACAAGATGGATGAGGCTATAGGTTTGTTATGCATGCATGTTTCAGACAGTCTTTTGTTTCACCTTGACGCTTTGCTCACTCCTCAAGCCATGTGGTTGAAGTTTAAGACACTTTTTGGGGCCATTAATGAGTTTCGTGCATTACAGATTGAGGTAGAGCTGACTTCATTGTTACCTGATTCATTTCCCACTATTGAGGATTTTTTGAACAAGTTCAAAACTATCCGCACTATTTTACAAGGTATTGGGAAGAACAAGACAGACACAGAGTGCATTTACTTGATTCTTTCGAAGCTTCATGGTCCATTTCAGATATTTGCTTCCTCCTTCTTCTCCACCATGGATGGTTTGGGAGCTAGTTTTACCATGCCTACCTTTGATTTGTTTTGTGAGCGTTTGTTTCAGGAACAGTCTCACCTTTCTCAGATGGATATGCTCTTAGGTTCAAAGAGCAAAGTATTGGTTGCTCAGTCACCGAAGGGGAAACAGAAGCAGAAACCAAGGCCCAAGAAAGATTTTGTAGGTAGTGAGCATTCCTCCAAACCGCCTCCTAAGTCTGATTCTAAACCACCATTTAATCCAAAACATGGGAAATCTTCGAAGTCTGGTGAGTCTTCCTCCAAGACTAAGGAGAAATCAGGAGACACTTGCAGTTTCTATGGAAAGCAAGGTCATCCAGTTTCCAGGTGTTGGAAAAAATTAGAGGCTTTAGAGGATGCCATGCAGCAACAACACATCTCCTCACCTCAGTCTTCTTCTTCTTCCACCACAAGGAAGGGTCTTGCTCTCACTGCATGAGCACCGACCAATGGGTCCACTTGGATTTTAGACTCTGGTGCTTCTCACCATATGACTCACACTCAGTAGTTGGTCACTTCTCTTGCCTCTTGTGGTACTTCACAGATTGCAGTGGGTGACTCTTCACAGCTTTCTGTCTTGGGGTCAGGTTCTGTTTCTTTGGATGGGGGCACTCTACAGGATGTTTTGGTTGTTCCTGACATTTCAACGAACCTCTTGTCCATTTATCAGATTTGCCACACTGGCTCTGGTAAGATAGTTGAGTTCTCACCACATGATGTGGTTATTCGGAACCTCGATGATTCTGATTTGGTTGTGGCTACTGGTAGTGTTGATATTGCATCTCGTCTTTATAGATTTGATGGATTTGCGCCTTCTGAGGGAACAAGTTCATCTCTTAAAGCACATGCAGATTCAGTGAATCAGCTTTGGCATGAGCGTTTGGGCCATGTCAATTACAAATATCTTCAGTAGATGAGTACATAGTCACTTGTTCTTGGTCTTGCACAGATCTCCTGCACTAACGGTGTTTGTCATGGTTGTGTGCTTTGAAAGCATCACAGGGATCCCTTTCTAAAGGGAAGTACCACTCATGCTTTGGAACCCTTGGAGTTGATTCATAGTGACCTCATGTCATTTCCCACTCCTTTTTTAGGGGCCAATTATGTACTCACATTCATTGATGAATTCTCCAGACGCACATGGTTGTACTTTCTTAAGTACAAGTGTGATGTCTTTGATTCCTTTCATGTCTTCAAGACATTTGTAGAGAAGCAATCTGGTCTTTCTATCTGGTGGATACATACAGATAATGGGGGGGAGTATGTGAATTAGGCTTTTAGAGATTTTTGCACTGAGCATGGTTTGCAGCATCAGTTTTCTGTTCCCTACACCCCTCAGCAGAATGGTATCGTTGAGCGAAAGAACATCACTTTACGGTAGATGGCTAATTGTATGATTCAATCCAGGTCCATGGATTCGTCTTTTTGGGCTGAGGCAGTTAATTGTGCCAACTATATTTAGAATCGGATGCCTCATAAGGAAATTCAACATATGACTCTTGAGGAGGCTTGGTCTCATGACAAGCCTGATATTTCATCATTTCGAGTATTTGGTAGTGAGGCATGGGATTTTATTCCTGATGCTCAGAGGAGAGCTATGGAGCGGAAGAGTCGACCCCTCATTTTTGTCAGCTACTGTGAGGATGTTAAGGTTTATAGGTTGTTCAACCTGATTCTAGAGAGGTCCTGTTTCGACGGGATGTTCAGTTTGATGAGCGCCTTCCTCCAGTTGATACCCTGTCTCCAGTGTCTACTTCACTACCTACTCCACCCACTACAGCTCTTCAGGATTATTTTGAGGATTTTGATGACGATATTGATGATCCCCCATCTCCACCTCCACTTGCTCCACCTCAGAGGCCCAAATGGGCTCGCTTTACTATTGAGGTAGCATGATCTATGGCCTGTGATCTTTCAGACACTCGTCGCACTCGTTCTCATACTACGGGTTCTATTTTTTTGACTCATGCTCTTTCAGAGGATTCTCAGAGATTTTCAGAGGCGACAGGTCACCCTGAGTGGGATAGTGCTATGGAGGAGGAGTATTCTTCTTTGATGAGGAATAGTACATGGGATCTCTGTCGTCTTCCTAAGGGCAGAAAGATGGTTTGGTGCCGATGGTTGTATCGCACCAAGTATGCTGCTAATGGTTCTATTGATAAGTACAAAACACATCTTGTTGCGAAGGGTTTCTCACAGGTTGAGGGTATTGATTACTCCGAGATATTTGCCCCTGTCGCCAAGATGAAACCTATTTGTTTTGTATTATCACTTGCAGCTTCTAGAGGATGGCTCATTTTTCAGATGGATGTGAAGTGTGCCTTCTTACGTGGTGACCTACAGGAGGAGATCTATATGGAGCAGCCTCAAAGATTTGTTCATGATGCTTCCTTGGTTTGCAGACTTCAGTGTTCATTATATGGTCTCAAACAGGCCCCTCGGGCTTGGTATGAGAAGATGGACTCTTTTTTGCTCTCTACTAGTTTCACTCGCTGTCACTCTGATCACACGGTCTATATTCAACATCTTGAGGGAGAGAGCCTAATTCTTGTGCTATATGTTGATGATCTTCTCATCACCGGTAGCTCATCCTCTATGATTCAGAATTCTCAGCTAGCCTTGATGGAGTAGTTTGAAATGATAGATCTTGACCTTCTGGACTATTTCCTTGGTCTTCAGGTGATTCAGTCTTCAGAGGGGATTTCCATTTACCAACATAAGTATTCTTTTGATATGCTTCAGTGCTTTGGCATGCTTGATTGCAAGCCTGCCCCCACACCTTTTCAGTCAGGGGTTGTTTTGACTACTAGTTGCCCTACTCCTTTAGTAGATTCTACACTTTACAGGCAGTTGGTTGGCAGTTTGTTGTACCTGACTCACACTCGTCCTGATCTTTCCTTTGCGGTTGGTCTTGTCTCTCGATTCTCACATGATCCTCATGAGAGTCATTGGCAAGCTTCCAAGCACATTTTGAGGTACATTCAGGGCACCACTTCATATGGCATTCACTACACATTAGGGGATCCTCACATTGTTGGCTACACTGACTCAGATTGGCCTGGTGATGTCAATGATCGGAAGTCTACTTCTGGCTTTGTTTTCTGTCTTGGCTCTGGTCCTATCACATGGTCATGCAAGAAGCAGACTGCTCATGCATTATCATCTATGGAGGTTGAGTACCGAGCTGCTGTGCTTGCTAGTCAGGAGATTTTATGGCTTCGTCAGTTGATGACTGAGTTTGGTTTTCCTCCTGATAGTCCCACTATTCTTTGGTGTGACAATCAGAGTGCTATACACATTTCACGCAACCCGGTGGAGCATTAGCAGATGAAGCACATTGAGTTTCATATGCATTTCATCAGACAGTTGATTCAGGATGGTTCTCTCATCTTGGAGTATGTTCCCACTACCGAGCAGGTTGCAGACATCTTCACGAAACCTTTTGCATCTCCGCGCTATCTTCAGTTGCGCTCTATGCTTGGGGTGAAGGAAGTTGTCCTTGGGGGGTCTTTATGAGGCCTTCCTTCCTTCATGTTTCTTTCAGCATGTTGTTCTATCTCTTTTTGGAGAGGAGTTTTTCCCACTGGGTTTTCTCCTTTTCTCCGTTTCATAGAGATTTCTTTGTACTTGGGTACCTGATCTGGCCTTGTTGCCGGGACCCATTGCTTTTGCTTTCAGTAGCTTCTTCTAGGTTTTAGCTTCTCCCTATGTCTATCTTAAGGGGGGGTGTTAGAGTAATTGGACATTTACTTTATTAATTAAACAATATTTGTTTAATTACGTAAAGTTCCCTTTTACCTCTTTTCACTTAAGCTAACATTAGGTGCATAATAATTAATTACTTTATTAATTATTATTGTGCAAGTCTAGGGTTTTCCTTTTTAGGGTTTTCATCTATATGTAGTTGAAAACTATCTTTTGTATCATTAATTCATTTTACATTTCCAGGTGAATACATTGCTCCACATTCTTGAGCATTTCCTTTGTTGCTTCTCTTTGCTTCTCCTTGTAACAGGTTATTTGTTTGCAAAGATCTTTTGGGCTTCTGTGGTGTTGTATCTTCTCAACTCCAACATTATCTAGGTCCTATTTATATTATCAAGTCCACTTAGGTCCTAGGAGGGTGTCTTTCTACTTAAAATTAATTAGGGGGAATCTTTATAGTTAAGCATTAGTTTCACTTATCTTATCTAGTTGGATTTTATTTCATGCTTGTGTCCTAGGTTGTTAATATTGGCTCATGTCATTTAATATTGACTCATGTCATTTAATTATGACACAATCATTTAATGTAGGTACATCATCACCCTTGATGATATAAGAAAGGATTCATATGTACATCTAATCATCAAATCTCAATTCAGTTGTGTAAGTCCAATAAATCATTGTAATCTTGAGTATTGCATATTGGACACATCTTTCATCTATTTGTTGCACTTTTATGTTCTTGCTTTTATCTCTTGTGGAAGGTTGTTATTGGATTTTGCAGATGATCCTGGAGGCTTGAGTCCTTAAGTGACCCTAACATGTTCTAAGAGCTATATGTTAGCTCCTACAAGAGAATATATGTTCCTCTTTCTTCCAAATGAACTCAAAAAATCCTCAAATTTAAGGTTGGATTTTTATCACATACAAAATATTGAATTAGTTATTCCCAGTAAGAATTCCCTTAAATATATAGAAATAAGGTTATTAATATGTATATACAAGAAGTTACCACAACCCTTTGAAAACAACATTAGAATTAGTATGTGCTAAAAGCATAGTAAAACCATATTTATATTATATATTTTTTAATCTTTTATAAGAGCTGCATAAATATTTATTTTAGACCTATTTATTAATATATAAATCCCTAATAACATAATACTCTATTTGAGCAATTAAGACTCGTGTTTATAGATCATAATGAGCTATTTCATGAAATATTTGAGGAGAGAAAGTGGAGGATTTTCACATAGGTTAGGTGATATGTCCATTTAAAATTTAGAGAAAGTAGTTGAGAAGATGATTTAGTGATTTGAAAAAAAGGTAAGAAGGCCACAAGAAGTGGGAAAAAAAATTTGAATAAAGAGGAGAATGAAGAGAAACCTTAAATATAAGGGAGCATACCTAGAAAATGATGACATTAAAAAGATGAAATAAGGCATAGGAAAGGGACAAAAAGACAAAAGAGAGTCTAAAACACACAAAATGAAAAGAGAGAGTCTAAACACACAAAATGAAAAAAGAGTCTAAAACACACCAAAAAAAAAACTAAAACTTATGCAAAGCATAATAAAAATAATTGTAGAGTGTTCTATTTATATTATTACACCATAAAAATATATATCCCAAGTTTCCATAATGTCCACAACTATAAAATGTTCATTTACAAATGTGTCATAGGTAGCAAGAGAGGAAGTGTCAGCCTTCTACAATGATTTTAATAACTAAGTCTTTACAGCCATGATTCAAAGACATCTAACCTGAATAGCCATTTTAACAATCATGAAGGTGCATTTAAATTGTCAACCCAGGGACATGAACTTGAAATGGGTCAACATAGTATGTGCACTAGGAACTCAAAGTAGTCACCTCCATTCTACAACTAAGAAAAGATTCAATACTAAAAGTAAATTGCATGGAAAGGAACAAGGTAAATATTGAAAATCACTCAATAGTTAAACTAAGCTGAACATGCATGACAAGAAAGAAAATTTGAGAAACAAAAAAGAAACTACTCTATCCACCTTGGCTGTAGGAATAGTCACAAAATAAAATTCTAGTGGCTGTAGGAAAAGTCAGTGCCAGATTCTTAACTAAGTACTAAACATAAACTAATAACTAATCTAGCTGAACTAAAGGATCGATTACTCAGCAAGTGGGCCCCCTTGGATGAGTATCTTCTAAAATTAATATACTCAAATGCTCAACTCTGAATTTCATCTTATTCATTGGGAAATGCAAATACAAAAGAGTAGCATGTCTGGAAATGCTTAGTATACTATCAGATTTTAAAACATCAATAAATCAAAAACTCAAAAACCTCCTGAAGAAGGAAGATTTGAACCTTATTTATGCTACAAACTAAACAAGGCAATCAACTTCCACTAACTAAGAGGATGCCATTTAGGGAAAACAAAGAAAAGAATGGCAAGGCAGTTACACACGCAGGGAATCCAGTCAGACATGCATGCCCAAACACAGACTCAATGCTGCAGTAACGCCCACAACTGCTCAACAACGTGAAATAACAATATAAGGTGGTTAAATGTGGCTGACATAGAGAATCTCCTACCGTCGTCCTTCAGTTGACCTTCAAATGATTCCTTTGCATGATTAGTTGGCGACTACATTTATCAATTTAGTATGCTCAAGTGTCTGCATGGAAATGCTAGTACACATAATAATTGCACAACTATAACCACCTTAGAGAAAGTTCATTAACCACATGCAAAATTAATATAGATGGTCCACATAATAGGTTAATGTCATTAAAACTGGCATAAATAGAATTAAACCCAATTTCTATGGTTTGAGGGAAACTCTATAGAAATATCAGCATTTAAGATCAAAGTCCATGTCAACCTTAGAAAATAAACTATAGATTCTACCCAAAATTAGACCAAAAAATATGCTCATCACTCCCCCCACCTTAACCTCTTGTTGGTTCTTCAGTAGGGGAAGAACTATGTTTCTGCTTGGTCAAAGCTCTAAAATATGTAACTGATAATTGTCCAATATCAGTGTTTGCGAAGCGCGAGTTAGGGTTCCAATAGAATCCTCCCAACTTGTCAAGTCTTCTCCATCTTTTTATTTTCTTCACCAATGTCATACGAATTTGAAGTTTGGCACATGCCACATGAGGATAGGTGGCTAAAAAGTCAAGGGAAGCCATTCTCGTCCCTTTGTTCTCCCAAGTTGAATGTACCTTTCAATCCTTTTGATTGCTGCAACATAGTTCTAGATGGAATGAGGTTCATCCTATTTCAGCTCATTAGTTGAAGTGTTCCATCTCTGTGATAGATATCCTTTCATGGTGTCCTCTTTTACTGCCGTCTTTACCTCATATTCACTGTAAACTACCTCAATCCCAGACATAATTTTGTTACCATAACTAGGCCTGAAAATTATTATGTTCCAGTCTGTGTAAATATCCTTGGGGTTTCTTGATCCCGCTCTATTGGCCAAGGGGATATTGGATTCCCTTTTTCTATAAGCATTATATTGCTCTCCCCAGCTAATCTCATTTCGCACCCAAGACATGAATTCTCTCAATTGGATGTCTCCAACATACAACAACGGGTTCCAGTCTTGGTCTTTAGTTAAAAAAAAATTATGTAAATAAAATTTACATAACAAGTTCTTCATTTCAGGGGAGGCAATCCTATAAGCATTGAAAAATTCAGTGGGAGTCTCAATAGAGGGATTCAAACCTGAGATAATTCTTGACATCTTAAAAGAGAGATATTTTTCCTTCAGGTGCAGAGCATAAACCTTTGGAGGGGTTTTTCATTCTAAAATCTGTGGTACCAAGGTTGCAATGTTGTCCATCCTCTCCTTCAGAGAGGCAATCTCATCCCTCTCTTCAATTTAGTTTTTCAATCTTTTCCTTTCCTTTTTCCATTCTTCCTCCCTCCTTTGTATCTCTTTCCATAAATTCAGAATTGTTGTATGTACTAAAAAATTAGGAGGGTTATGAATTCCTACCAAGATTTTTTTCAATGGTTGCACCCCATATAGTTTCATTTGCATAGATTTAGGCTGTCCAACTGGCTCAGGTTGTAGGAGTACAATTTCTTTTCCCTTTTCTTGCTATAGGGCCTCTTGTTCTTGTTCTTGTAGTTACTACAAGAACTTCTGGTTTTCCTCATGCTCTCAAAATTTCAACTTCCTCTACAAGGGCAACAAGATCTGCCAAGGTCACTTTTGTTGCTTCTTCGAATATATCCTTTTCTTTGTCATTTTCCTACCCCATTGGGGCTGTTGTGCTCTTATCAACAACTGGTTTTGATTTCTTAAGAGGGCTCTCACTTTTAACTTTGGTTGCAAGATGAATAGTATCATCCTTTCTCTTCTTAGGCCTTGGCACCTTTCTTTCCACATGATATGTTTTAGCTTTTCATTTTCTTGCCTCTTCCTCTTTCTTCTGTGCCCTACTTATTATTAGGGTTTCAAGTGGAACATCATCATCATCATCATTTGAATCTAATGAAGAACTTTCTTTTTCAAAGTGATATGTTTTAGAGGAACTAACGCCTATGGTCCTTTTTGCTGCAGGAGGATTCATACTAGAGCCAACACTAGAGGTTGAAGCACTAAGGCTTCAACCTTGCTTATTCTCTTGCTAGACCTACATGTATGAGGTAAAGCCCTAGATTGCAGCTGCTCAGGTCTAAATTGATCAACATTTTTTAATTCCTCCTAAGCCATTGCAGGTGCTACATAATACAAAGATTTTTTAACCAACAATTTAATGAGGAAATGGTGTGAGACAGAGTTTTCCCTACCTTTTTGAGTTTCAACTGCGATGATGGATAAAAGGTTGTATAAAATGTTGGGCACATTCATCCTCCTCCCGTGCCTCATGTGACTCAAAAGTTTGAAATGTGTTGAATGTAGGTTTGACAATCGACCTTCAAAAGTGATGTACTTGATAATGTGAATGGCTGCCTACATCCATGGCTCAGGTAAAGGGATTATTTTGGCACCTTGTTTGTCTATACTGATTGGAGGATCACCATGTATTGCGAATACAACTCTAGTTGACCTGGCATCTCTAGAAACAGGGTAATGCTCACCATCAGCAGGTAACCCTGTAACTTATGTAATTCTTTCCTCAGTTGCCACAACCTCTAGCCCTTTTACTGTAGATTTTCCTTCAACAAATTTCTAGGTGAACTCGAGTGCAATGCCTTCATCAAAACCGTCCAGCTTTAGGAAGTAGTCCAACCAGCCACAGTTTCTAAATTCAGCCAAGCAATGTGCATCCCACAACAAGGCATCATGAACCAAGGGATCATTTCGAATTAGTCCGCCTCCCATTGTCTGCAATCAACTATCACTCTACAAAATTCCTTTCTATGACACCTACTAGTTGGATTGTCCTACATCAATGTTGACTAAATTTTCCTTCTTTGTTTTTTTTACCATCTACCACTTGAAATTCAAGATTATGATGGGGTCAATAATGGAAAATAAATGGTTTTAAAAGGGAGTTATGATGAAAAGAAATGGCGGCATAAATTTAGTGTCACATCACATATGCAGGTCATCCTTCATTTCATTTTTTAAATTGGCTCAGCTAGATTTGTTGACATAGACAAGCATGGACTGACATGTGGGAAATGTACCTACATCTTTCTTCCCCCTCCCACAGCACCACCACCTAAATTTGGACATGTGTCCACACATGCGTGATGGGAGTAGTGATTTGATAGGGGGTTATGAAAATTATGTGAACGTCCATACTAACGTACAACGATTAAATGAATGCACTAAAAAGATAATTAAGAGAGAAATTAATGCACACATACTTGAATGTGTGGAGGATACGTTGAAAATATCATAGAGAAAGTACTATTCACCTTTTTAGGAAATAAATTAAGCAATTAATGATGATGAAGTGGAATGAGGTGAGGTGGAATGAAGTGATGGAAGAGAGAGAAAGGTGGTGACAGATGGGCAGATGGGTGAAGAAATGGACTTCTACAAAATCAGAAGTCTTTATTATGAAAAGTACATACCTTAATTAGCCAAAAGGAGGGACACTAGGTCCACTACCTTCGGCTGCAGGAAGCTTGGGTGTTGCATGTTGGACGAATTACTACAGGAAATCTTCTTTGGAAGCTGGCCTGTGATACAATCTGAGATGATGACCATTGAATAGTAACTTGAATATGACAAGGTCAATGGTGGTGAGCTGAACAAATCCATTGGAAAATACCTCAACAACTTCGTATTGTCCTAGCCACCTTGTCTGCAATTTTCCTACATTGTCTTGATATCGTGAGTCATAAAGCAATGCCCCTTCACCTGGCTGAAATTTCTTCTCTTTGATAAATTTTTCATGCCATTTGATTCTTTGATTTTGCATGACCCTAGTGTGGTGCAAGGTTGCCTTCCTCATCTTATCTGATTTGGTTGGTCATCCCATTCTTTGGCATCTATCACATTTCCTTGTATATCTTCTTGCATCCTTGTGGAGTGTAGGCCAATAGTATCCTGTGTTCAAAATATCCATTACTGTCCGTTTGGCTACAAAATGCCCTCCACAGGGTTCATCATGACATGCATACAAAATTTCATATGTCTCATATTCCCTCACACATCTTCTCATAACATGATCTGGTACAGTATAAAACAAGCATCCGACAATCCATGAAAAAAAATAAAATTTTTCAAATAGCACTCTTCTCTCTTTTGGAGAGAAATGAGGAGGAACTCTCCTTGTCACAAGGTAATTAGCTATGTCATCATATTAGGGTGTGTGCACTCTAATGGAAAATAGATTCTCATCAGGAAAATAGTCATCTATGGTTTGATTGTCTTCTGATGTGGTTAGTCTTGAAAGAAAGTTTGCAACAACGTTGGCCTTCCTTGGTTTGTCCACAATGGTTATGTCAAACTCATGCACCAAAAACAACCATCTGGCTAACCTTCTTGAGATCAGGGGTTTATTCATGAGATATCTAATGGCTGCATGATCGGTGTGCACAAAGATTTGGTATCCTATTAAGTAGTGCCTAAATTTGTTCAAGGCATAGATCACTGCCAACATTTCTTTTTTTGTTACTGTATAATTGAATTCAGCTCCTTGTAAGTTTTTGCCAACAAAATAAATAACATTTTCAATCCCTCCTTCTTTTTTCCCTAAGACTGCTCCTATAGCATGTCCGATACATCTGTATGGATGTGAAAAGGAATTTCCCAATTAGGTCCCATAAGTATAGGAGCATGATTCAAAGCTACCTTCAAGTCAGAAAATTCTTTGTCACAACCTTCTGTCCATTGGAAATCAACATCTTTGGTTAGGAGAGTATACAAAGGTGTTTCTATTTTGTTGAAACCTTTGATGAAAAACCTATAATATCCTGCATGTTCCAAAAAACTCCTAACATCCTTTTGTTTTGCAGGTGTAGGTAGATTAGTAATTACCTCAATTTTTGCAAGATCTAC
>CM021104.1:676699059-676745587 GCA_007115665.2 Sequoiadendron giganteum | reverse complement strand
TGGCCTTGAGTTACAAAAAAATCATGTAAATACAATTCACATTACAAATTCTTCATTTCAAGGGAGGCAATCATATAAGCATTGAAAATTTCAGTGGGAGTCTCAGTAGAGGGATTCAAACCTGAGATATTTCTTGACAACTTAAAAGAGAGATATTTTTCCTTTAGGTGCAAAGCATAAACCCTTGGAGGGGTTTTGCATTCTAAAATCTGTGGTACCAAGGTTGCAATTTTGCCCACCCTCTCCTTTAGAAATACAATCTCCTCATTCTTTTCTTCAATAATTTCATCCCTCTTGAATTTCCTTTTTCAATCTCTGCTTTAACTTTTTCTATTCTTCCTCCCTCCTTTGTATCTCTTTCCATAAATTCAAAATTGTTGTATGTACTAAAAAATTAGGAGGGTTAGGAATCGCTACCAAGATTTTTGTCGATAGTTGCTCCCCATATAGTACCATTTGCATAGATTCAAGTTTTTCAACTGGCTCAGGCTGCAGAGGTACAATTTCTTCTACCACTTCTTGCTACAAGGCCTCTTGTTCGTGTTCTTGTAGGTTATGTAGGAACTCCTGATCTAATTCTTGGTCTTGCTGTAGGAACTCCTGGCCTTGGTCTTGCTACAGGAACTCATATTTTTCTTCATGCTCTTGAATTCCAACTTCCTCTGCAAGGGCAGAAAGATCCGCCAGGGTCACTTTTGTTGCCTCATCGAATATATTCTCTTCTTCAACATTTTCTTGATCCATTGGGGATTTTATGGTCTTATGTGATGTCCCTCCACGCTTAGGGTTTTTCCATGAAGGCATATCAATAGCTACTTTTGATTTCTTGAGAGGGCTTTCACATTTTCCTTTGGCTGCAGGATGAATAGTGTCGACCTTTATCTTCTTGGGACATGGCACCTCTCTTTCCATAGGCTATGTTTTGGATTTTCCTTTTCTTGCCTTCATCTCCTTCTTTTGTGCCCTAGTTCTTATGATGGTTTCAAGTGGAATATCATCATCATCAGAATCCGATGTCCTCTGTTTCAAAGGAACTAACATCTATGGTCCTTTTTATCGTAGGAGGATTCATACTAGAGTTGGCACTAGAGGTTGAAGCACCAGAGATGGCTTCAACCATGCTTAATCTCTTGCTAGACCTACGTGGTTGAGGTAAATCCCTAGATTGTAGCTGCTCAAGTCTAAATTGATCAACTTTTATGAATTCCTCCCAGGTCATTTCGGGTGCTACATTATGCAAAGTTTTTTCAACCAACAATTTAATCAGACAACGATGGGAAATATAATTGTCCCTAACTTTTTGATTTTTAGTTGCCATGATGGAGAGAAGGTTGTATAAGATGTTGGGCGCATTCATTCTCCTCTCGTGCCTCATGTGACTCAAAAGTTTGAAATGTATTGAATGCAGGTTTTACAATCGACCTTCACAAGTGATGTACCTGATAATGTAGATGGTTTCCTGCTTCCATGGCTCGGGCATAGAGGTCATTTTGGCACCTTGCTTGTCTATATTTATTGGAGGGTCACCATGTATTGTGAATACGGCCCTAGCTAACCTGGCATCTCTAGAAACAAGGTAATACTCACCGTGAGCAGGTAACCCTATAAATTTTGTAATTCTTTCCTTAGTTGCCACAACATCCAACCCTTTTACTGTGGCTTTTCCATCAAAAAATGTGTGGAAAAATTCTAATGTAATGCCTTCATCAAAACCATCCAATTTTAGGAAGTAGTCCAACCAGCCACAGTTTCTAAATTTGGTAGGCACTATGCATCCTACAATTAGGTATCATGAACCGAGAGCTCATTTTGAATTAGTCTACCTCCCATTGTCTGCAATCAACTGTCACTATAAAAAATTCCCTGTAATTCTCGTCCGAAAACAATTTCTTTCTGCAACACTTGCTAGCTGAATTCTCAACTGAATTTTCCTTCTCTTTGTTTTTACCTTTTACCACTTGCAATTCAAGATTATGATGGGGTCAATAATGGCAAATAAGGGGTAATAAAAGGGAGTTATGATGAAAATAAATGGTGGTGACAATTTAGTGTCACATCACATATGCGAGCCGTCCTTCATTTCAAATTTTAAATCGGCTTAACTAGATTTGTTGGCATAGACAATCATGGACTAACATGTGGGCAATGTATTTGCATCTTTCCTTTCCCCCCCAACCTAAATTTGCATATGTTTCCACAGATGCGAGGTGGCAGGAGTGATTTGATAGGGGGTTATGAAAATTATGTGAACGTCCATACTAACTTACAACGATTAAATGAATGCACTAAAAAGATAATTAAGAGAGAAATTAATGCACACATACTTGAATGTGTGGAGGATACGTTGAAAATATCATAGAGAAAGTACTATTCACCTTTTTAGGAAATAAATTAAGCAATTAATGATGATGAAGTGGAATGAGGTGAGGTGGAATGAAGTGATGGAAGAGAGAGAAAGGTGGTGACAGATGGGCAGATGGGTGAAGAAATGGACTTCTACAAAATCAGAAGTCTTTATTATGAAAAGTACATACCTTAATTAGCCAAAAGGAGGGACACTAGGTCCACTACCTTCGGCTGCAGGAAGCTTGGGTGTTGCATGTTGGACGAATTACTACAGGAAATCTTCTTTGGAAGCTGGCCTGTGATACAATCTGAGATGATGACCATTGAATAGTAACTTGAATATGACAAGGTCAATGGTGGTGAGCTGAACAAATCCATTGGAAAATACCTCAACAACTTCGTATTGTCCTAGCCACCTTGTCTGCAATTTTCCTACATTGTCTTGATATCGTGAGTCATAAAGCAATGCCCCTTCACCTGGCTGAAATTTCTTCTCTTTGATAAATTTTTCATGCCATTTGATTCTTTGATTTTGCATGACCCTAGTGTGGTGCAAGGTTGCCTTCCTCATCTTATCTGATTTGGTTGGTCATCCCATTCTTTGGCATCTATCACATTTCCTTGTATATCTTCTTGCATCCTTGTGGAGTGTAGGCCAATAGTATCCTGTGTTCAAAATATCCATTACTGTCCGTTTGGCTACAAAATGCCCTCCACAGGGTTCATCATGACATGCATACAAAATTTCATATGTCTCATATTCCCTCACACATCTTCTCATAACATGATCTGGTACAGTATAAAACAAGCATCCGACAATCCATGAAAAAAAATAAAATTTTTCAAATAGCACTCTTCTCTCTTTTGGAGAGAAATGAGGAGGAACTCTCCTTGTCACAAGGTAATTAGCTAT
The DNA here is from genome assembly GCA_007115665.2 of Sequoiadendron giganteum. NCBI lineage: Eukaryota > Viridiplantae > Streptophyta > Pinopsida > Cupressales > Cupressaceae > Sequoiadendron > Sequoiadendron giganteum. The sequence goes on along the minus strand of CM021104.1, from coordinate 676,742,328 downwards.
GTCATCATATTAGGGTGTGTGCACTCTAATGGAAAATAGATTCTCATCAGGAAAATAGTCATCTATGGTTTGATTGTCTTCTGATGTGGTTAGTCTTGAAAGAAAGTTTGCAACAACGTTGGCCTTCCTTGGTTTGTCCACAATGGTTATGTCAAACTCATGCACCAAAAACAACCATCTGGCTAACCTTCTTGAGATCAGGGGTTTATTCATGAGATATCTAATGGCTGCATGATCGGTGTGCACAAAGATTTGGTATCCTATTAAGTAGTGCCTAAATTTGTTCAAGGCATAGATCACTGCCAACATTTCTTTTTTTGTTACTGTATAATTGAATTCAGCTCCTTGTAAGTTTTTGCCAACAAAATAAATAACATTTTCAATCCCTCCTTCTTTTTTCCCTAAGACTGCTCCTATAGCATGTCCGATACATCTGTATGGATGTGAAAAGGAATTTCCCAATTAGGTCCCATAAGTATAGGAGCATGATTCAAAGCTACCTTCAAGTCAGAAAATTCTTTGTCACAACCTTCTGTCCATTGGAAATCAACATCTTTGGTTAGGAGAGTATACAAAGGTGTTTCTATTTTGTTGAAACCTTTGATGAAAAACCTATAATATCCTGCATGTTCCAAAAAACTCCTAACATCCTTTTGTTTTGCAGGTGTAGGTAGATTAGTAATTACCTCAATTTTTGCAAGATCTACCTGAATTCCTTGGTGGGAAATGTAGTGGCCAAGAACTACACCTTCTTACATCATCATGAAGCATTTCTCACTGTTTAAAGATAGATTTTGGTCTTCACACCTCTATAATAATTTCCTAATATTTTCCAATGCTTCATCAAAATCAACACCATAGGTAGTAAAGTCATCCATATAGATTTCCATGCAGTCAAGGGAGATGTTTGAAAATATGTTGATGACTACTCTCTAAAAAGTTGTAGGTACATTGCATAAACCAAAGGGAAGTACTGAATAGGCATATGTCTCCCATGGACATGTGAATGTTGTCTTCTCTTGGTCCTCTGGTGCAATTTGAATCTGATTGTAGCCACTGAATCCATCTAGAAAAGAAAATTACTATTTTCCTGCAAGTGAGTCCAGGACTTGATCTAGAAAAGGCAAGGGAAAATGGTCTTTCTTAGTAGCAGCATTGAGTTCCCTGTAGTCAAAATAAACTCACCATTTTCCTCCCTTATTGGGCCCAATCACCAATGGAGACACCCACTGGCTGTCTGAAATGGGGTAGATAAATCCTGCATTTAGCAATTTTTGCAGTTTTGTTTTGAAAATTTCTCTCAATGCAGGGTTGATTCATCTTTTTGTCTGCCTTACAGGTGTAAAATCATCTCTAATATATATTCTATGTGTGTAGAACTTAGAATATAATCCCTTCATATCATGATAATCCTATGCAAATGCATTTTGGTGGGCCTTCAACAATTTTTCCAATGTCAACTATTGTTCTTCACTCAGTTTACTGTTAATATTCAAATATCTTCCTTCAAACACCTGTACTTGTGTGGTTAACTCTACCATGGTTGCTTCATTAATAAATGGTACCTTAAGTTCATATGGAAGAATTGTGTGGAACATACCTGTTGTTGCAAGAAATTTGTCTGCTGGAAGAGTGGCTGTAGGATGAGTGGTTGCAGGAAGTTTGTTTGCAAAAATAATGGTTACAAGAAGATTAGGCAAAGCAGGCATAAGTTTCTTCACGAGATCAAAAAAACCAGACGCATGAGAGGGTGATACCTCCTCTACCTCACAATAGTTCTAAAGTATATTAGATAACACTTCATCTTCATCTTGAAGCTACAAGAGAGGACTTCTACCTAACATCATAAGTTGTGCCATAGAGTTAACTTCCTCGGCCTCTTCACCTATATGTGGCCATACAAAATTATCCGCATCATGGGATGGCTGAGTAGGAGGATAAAGAACAAGATTTTTGGTGTTATTTCCATAAAAAATGGTCATGTCACCTGACCACCATCCAATATAAGCATCTTTTGTTCCTAACCATGGTCTTCCAAGGATAATAGGATACTTGCCTAGTGTAGCTTTAGGAGAAAGAATCATGAAGTTGGATGGATACTCCCAAGAGTCTAGAATCACCAGAAGGTCCTCTACTATGCCATCATGCTTAACAGTGGAACTATCAAGAAATTGCAGGATAGTAGGAGTGGATCTCATACTTACAATGTTTAGTTGCTGCATGATGTCTTTAGTCATCACATTTATTACTACACCCAAGGCAATCAAAGCATTCTTTATGTGTATCCCATTTATAATAACTTCAACCACATGACTACCTAGATCATTGTACTTGGGGATAGTTACTTTTCCAAGCATGATGTTAGCCAGCTATCCCACTACATGAACTGTAGTTGGGTCTTTATTTTTCCTGCCTGGCTTCTTGAGGCATGCCTCTTTGATGGCTTTTCCATATATAGGAACATATTTTATGGCCTAGAATAGGGGTATCTAGACACATATATGCTTCAGCTGGTCTAGAATGTCAAAAGTGGTTTCCTCCTTATCTTCCTTTTGTTTGGCAACTTTTAATCTCTAGGGGAATGGGGGTCGTTGTGTCATCTGCTTGGCTGGAATTGGTTCAGGATTTTTAGGTGCACTAGGCTGAATGCGATCATTCAAAGATCCCTCCTCCTCTTCCACATGAAGCTTATTAATGATAGGTGTGGAAGGAGCTGGTAAATTAGTTCCTGAACGCAAACTTATGTCACTTAAACTCACAACATATGCATAAAATTGATTTGGATCAGCAGAGAATACAAGCTGTTGTTGTGGTTTATTATTTGGGTTAGGTGTGGGTTGATCTGGTAACTAAGTAGGTTTAGGTGCATTTGAGTTGGGATTAGCAGGGGGAGGCATTATAGCAAGTTGCTGGGGTTGAGAAGGTGTCTGCATGTAATTGGTTTTCTGGTTTGGTCATTCTTGTCCACCTCTCCATTGAGATGTTTGTTGCCAGTTTCTTGGAGGTGGCTGCCAAGGTCCTTGAAATTGCTGCCAATTTCCCTGAGGTTGCTACCACTGAGGTGAAGAATTTTGATAATTAGGCCAAGCATTTGGAGGGTTACCCCAAGACTATGGTGGATATTCTCCATAGTTGGATGGACATGGGGGCTGCCACTGGTTACCAGATGAATAAGAATTAAAATATGGCCCAACAAAAGATAGTGGATTTGGTGGCATACCTTGTCTTGGAGCCCATGGCCTTTTCTGTGCAACAAAGTAGACTTGATCTTCCTTAGTCTGAATTGGTTTGAACTCAAGTGGAATATTCTTGCTGTCAATGTTAGCTATCATCTTGGATCTGCAGTCCTTCTTCTTTTGTCTGCAATGAGGATAATATTCTGTTAGCATTGCCTCTGCCTCCTAATGTTTCTTCTTGGCCCGAAGTGTATCCAACTGAGTAGCTAGATTTTTTATGATATCCTTCTTGAAATTTTCCAGCAAATGAGTAATCTCCATCCTTGAAACTCCACTAGTGGATGAATTACCCATAGAGGATTGGTAACCTCTCCCTTTCTTTGAAGCTGCCCTAGAATAGTTCTAGCATATCTTCTTAATATCCTCCCAAGGAACTTGAGTGATATCTCCTCCTACCATCAGGTCCAAGGCATCAATGCAACTTTCATTAATTCCCCTCAAGAAAAGCAACTTCTATGAGTCTTCATTGAGTGTATGGTGGGGAGATTTCTACAGACAAAACAAAAACCTTGAAATGAAATCCTTTAGGCTCTCATCTGCCTTTTGTTGTATTATGAAAATATCATCTCCTCTCATATCACTTACCCTGCAATACTCTTTGTATTTCTCAAGGAACTTTGTCTTCATGTCCTCCCAAGTATCCACAATATCTCTACCAAGGCTCATAAACCATCTCAATGTAGCTTCTTTCAAAGTGGTAGGAAACAACTTAAGTCTGTGGGCATCAGTGGTATAGTCATAACTTCTATAGAGTATATCAAACTCAAACAAGAATGTCTTAGAATATTTTGTGACAAGTACATAGAACTTAGGAAGGACTAAAGCATGAATATTTTTGAAGTTGTCTACTTCATTCTGATGAGCAATAGGAAAAATAAAATTTGGTTGGTTCTACCTGTTAGGCCTATTTCCATTTGCATCAGCCATGCCTGCTTGGTGAAGTTCCAAAGAAGAGGGTTCTTCAACTCGATTTTGACCTTCAAGGGAAACTTTAGAACTGGTTAAGTCAAGAAATTTATCAACAAAGGGGTGTTTCTATTCTTCTTCTTTGTTTCTAGGCAGATTTGGATGCTCTACTAGCTGGAATGGTTATGAATTGTTAGGAAGGAATCTCCCATGAGCATCTCTTCTTCTTCTATGCATGCGATATCAACTAAGAATCAACCAACTCACACAAAGAATTGGTGAAAGAATAGTGGATCATAATCTTCTAAATACTAAGAACAAAATCCATAAATACTACAATAGGAAAAACTAGTAATGAATCCAAAGAACTCCCTGGTTTGACAGCATCCCAGACAATGACGCCAAAAATATTGGCCTCCTACAATGATTTTAATAACTAAGCCTTTACAACCGTGATTCAAAGATTGGACATCTAACCTAAATAGCCATTTTAACCATCAGGAAGGTGCATTTAAATTTTCAACCAAGGGATGTGAACTTGAAATGGGTCAACACAGTATGTGCACTAGGAACTCAAAGTAGTCACCTCCATTCTACAACTAAGAAAAGATTCAATACTAGAAGTAAATTGCATAGAAAGGAACAAGGTAAATGCTGAAAATCACTCAAAAATTAAACTAAGCTGAAAATTCATGACATGAATGAAAATCCAAGCAACAAATAGGAAACTACTTTGTCCGCCTTGGCTATAAGAACAGTCATAGAATGAAATTCTAGTGGCTGAAGGAATAGTCGATGCTAGATTCTTAACTAAGTACTAAACAAAAACTAATAACTAATCTAGCTAAACTAAAGGAAGGATTACTCACCAAGTAGGCCCCCTTGGATGAGTTTTTTCTAAAACTAATATAAACTCAAATGCTCAACTCAGAATTTCATCTTATTCATTGGGAAATGCAAATGCAAAAGAGTAGCATGTCTAGAAATGCTTAGTATACTATAATATCATACAACATCAATAACTCAACAACTTGGAAACCTCCTGAAGAAGGAAGATCCAAACCTTATTTATGCTACAAACTAAACAAGGCAGCCAACTCCCACTAACTAAGAGGATGCCATTTAGAGAAAACAGAGAAAAGACTGGAAGGGCAGTTACACATGCAGGGAATCGAGTCAGACATGCATGTCCAAACACAGACCTAACGCTGCAATAATTCCCACAACTGCTCAACATTGTGAAATACCAATATAAGGCAGTTACATGTGGCTGACATGGGGAATCTTCTGCCATCATCCTTTCGTTGACCTTCAAATGATTCCTTTGCATTATTAGCTGGCAGCTGCATTTCTTAATTTAGTATCCTCAAGTGTCTGCATGGCAATGTTAGTACGCATAATAATTGCACATCTATAACCACCTTAAAGAACATTCATTAACCACATCTAAAATTAATATAAATGGTCCACATAATAGGCTAATGTCATTAAAAATGGCACACATAGAATTAAACCCAATGTTTATGGTTTGAGGGAAACTCTATAGAAATATCAACATTTAAGATCAAATTCCATGTCAACCTTAGCAAATAAACTATATATTCTACCCAAAATTAGACCAAAAACTAGGCTCATCAGGAAGAACAAAGGGTGTTTGATAGTTAGTCCACATTGGCTGAACCTTTATGGATTAGAAATAAATAATGACAAGGTCAATTTTAGTTTGAAACAAGGTAGCACATTTAAAAACATAAGCCTAGACAACATACATGGAATGAATCAATTTATGATGACATGTGTCTCAACATGCAACATATTGTGTTGCAATTTTTAAAAGCATAAAAAATAATAAAACATTGTTATTAGATTGGATATTAACACATTTCATATTTTATCAAAGTGTGGTTGATGTAATATATTACATAAATTCCTTTTTATTAAATTATCATTTTATGATAAATATAACATGTCATTGAAAGGCTCTTCTCTTGCTCTGCAAATTTCTCGATCTAGATTATTTTTTGAATTTTCGTCTCTGCTCTGATTTGACTACCTCATGGGTTGGTTGAGAGGGGGGCCTGAGAAGGCTCCCCATTCCAAGGTTGTTGTCTCTTTGTCTGGCACTATGTTTGCTATGGCAAAAACTAGTGTTGTTTTTCCCCATGTGGCTTCTCCTTCTCGTACCTCTGTCCTTTCCCTAGGGAGAAGGACTGAGGATACTTATGGAAAGTTTCCTTTGTCCCCTTCTCTCAGGTTAGACTCTTTCTTCTTTGAAGAAGAATTGACATCCTATGTGGAAAAACTGGTGGGTATCGGCTCGCCAACTTTGGGTAAAAGGTTTCTAGATTTTTCTTCATGTTCTATGATTGGCTAGCAAGTCAACATCCCTAAAGATTTGATGTTGAAGGCGATGGACAACTTTAAACTGGCATTGGTTGGAAATTTTTTGGCCTATTGTCTGAATATTGAATAGGTATGTCACTAGGCTGCCTCGACTTGAAATCTTAAAGACAGTGTCTCCATTAATGCTATGCCTAGAGGTATCTTCCTTTTCTCCTTTGTAGTTTTTGAAGATAGGCTAAAGGTGTTAATGGGTAGCCGTTGGGCCTTTGATGTTGGTTTTTAGAACTTTCTTTCCCTCTGCAAGTGGAAACCAGGTTTTGATCCTACTACTAACTTGAGGGCCATAGTTCCAACTTGGGTTCACCTCCTGGGGATACCCATCAAGTTTTGGGAGACGAGTATCCAGAAAGGGATTACATATTCTTTTGGTAGCCCTTTGGCTATAGACAAGATCACGCAGGAGAAGTCTAGACTTGCCTATGCTCATATTTATGTAAATGTGGTTGTTAATACAGTTCTACTAACTTCTATTCTCCTTAAGTCTAAATTTGGCGACTAGAATCAATCCCTTGAATATGAAAATGCCTATCATTTTTGTCAGCTTTGTAAGAAATTTGGTCACCTCATTGATTCATGTGTGAAAAGGCCTGTTGAGGGGACCTTTGATATCACACATTCTCTTTTTGAGTAGGTGCCTAAGCCCTCTGCTACTGTCCCTGTTGCTCACCCCCTTGAAGTTTCTTCTGCCTCTATGGATGTTGTCCTCCCTGCAAAGGATGCCCCTACTTGTGGCTTGGTTGTTGTTTGTGTAGAGCTTCTTGCTATTTCGAGTGACTTGGCTAGCCTGAACCTCATGATTGCTACCCCTATCGATAGTATCCCTACCCCAGGCTTCTGAAAAGATGAGAATCCTACATTTGGGGAGGAAAAGAATATTGAAAATATGGATGTAGTAAGGGGCCCCCCAGATGGAGGCCAAATTGCAGTCCCCCCAGAAAGTGGTTCTTGTTTCTAAAGTAGGAGTTGAATTGGAAGAAGGTAAATTAGTGTCTTCAGACCCCAATCTGTCCTTGGAGGAAATGTCATTTCTGTCTTAGAAGGAGGCAGGTAACTTGAGTGACTCCCTGGCCTTGTTGGGGTTTCCTCCTCACCCTAGTGACAAAGAAGATGAGGATGAATGCTTAGTATAAGATGTCATACCTACACAAGACTCTTTAGATTGTGAGACTTTGTTCTCTTCTTTAAAGAAAGGTGTAAATTTTGATGAATTCAAATCATTAGGGTTTTGTGTGATGACATTGACATTAAGTGAAGATTTCTTTGTTTCTTCCAAATGATAACAATGAAGACCACTAGTGTCTATCAGTTGAGGATGCACTACTGTCAAAGTTGGTTTAGAGGAATCTTTTGTTAGAGTGTTGATATTGAGTGAAGGCTTGTTTGTTTCTATTAGAGGACAATAATCGAGACCATGGGTTTTTTCTTGTGTATTAGGTTAGATAGGGACATGTATACCTTTTTCTCTAACACCACATCCTTTTCCACTATAACCAAGTTTCATCATTTCATAACCTTTTCTATAAATTTTTTTCATCTCATTTGGATTCGGTGGTTGTTGATAGTCAATTTCGCCAAAGTTTGTTGTGTAATTTTCTTTTTCTTATGAAGTGGTTGAGGTGGATGCTTTCAAAGGGTTGTTCAGATTTTGTGTTGACATTATCGCTTTTTCTCTTCCCTTATCTGAATTTGTGTTTATGATCTTGTATTCTCCCATGAATGTTGGTTCACAATTCAATGATCCCAAATCATCTAGTGATATCATTGTGAAGGGTTTAGGACATCTATATATATATTTTTCTTGCATGGGTTCTTCTTGTGTAGTTGGTGTCAACATGTTTAAAGAATTATCTTTATCTTTGTCAATGTTCAAACAATTGTGTGGTTTAGGATCAACTTTGATGGTATATACTTTGTTGTTGTAGACATACTTCATTTTATGATGAAGAGTGGAAGGCACCCCATTCAATATTGCATGAATCCACGACCTGCCTAAAAGAAGATAATATAAAAGATCATCAGGCATAACATGGATCAGGGTTTGTAATGTGGCCTTTCCATCTTTAATAGATAAAGTGATTACACCAAGTAGTTATTTTTGCATGTTATCAAAGCCATTAATAGAGAAAGAGATGGGTTGGATTTTTGATTTATCAACACCAAGCTTATCCAAAAGGTTTACACTACACACATGTAAGGTTGAGCCATTGTCAATAAGGGTTCATTTTATCCATGTTGTATTGTATTGAGATATGATCATGAAAGCATCACATTGTTTTTGCACTTCCAAAGGGGGGAGTTCACTTTTGTGGAAAACAATGTCGACATTTATTCTTGAAATCATTTTTGCTATGTCATTCAGCTGTTCATTAGAAGGGATAGGAACTTGTTGTAAGGCACTTTGAAGCATAGTGTGATAGTTAGGTGAATTCTGAATCAACTCCTAGAGGGATATCTTTGGAGGAGTATTCTTAAGTTGTTCAACAAGATCATACTCCTTTCCACTTTGTGAAGGCAAACGAGGAGGACCTGGTAAGATAGGATTATGCAATGGGAGAGATTTTGAAGGTGTTTGTCTTACTTGCAGATTGTTCCTAGTGTTATATGTATGAGAAATGGTATTGTAACTTGGTTTTTATGAAACATTATTCTTAGGTGGTTCGAGGATAAGGACGGGTGTGTTTTGAACTTGTGGGTTTTGAGAGGGTAGACAAATGATAAGTTTAGGCTTGGGAGAGTACTCCAAGGGGTATCTAATGTGCATAACCTCAGAAGACTTATCATTATTTTCATGATCTCATAGTGAAGAGGAGTCTAATGTTACTTCATCATCTTCATCTAAGGAACTACTATTGTCAATATTCTTATTTTTTTCCACCGTTATATCTTCCCTAGTAGGAGAGTTTTTAGGAGAACTACAAACCAAATGTTCTTGACATTCAAGGGTTGGTTCTTCTAAGCTGAATTCATTGCATGTAAGGGAGTTATCAATGGTTAAATTATCTTGTTCATCAATTATGTTTTTGTCTTGTTCAAGAATATTTTCTTCATGATCTTCATTGGTTGTGTCTTCTAACAACAAGGAATCTTCCTCACAACTAGGAGAGATACTAAGAGAACATATGTAATTATCATGATTATCCATAATTTCATCCCTTTGTCCTATAATGTCTTCCAAAATAGGAGAGTGAGCATAAAGAGGATTATCATACATCTTAAAGTTTTTATCATCCAACACCAAGGGTTGATGCAAGAAGTTGGATCCACAAAAAGCTCAAAAAGTGGAAGTGTTTTTGCTGTTTTTCAGAATTTGTCACACTTGGACTGAAAATTTGAGGCACTTACACAATTAATCTTGAAAAATGTCATTAATATGAAATTTAACATTTTGGATCTAGTTTCCAAATATGTAATTTATTCAAATACCCAGATGATAGAAATTAAATTTTGATAGGGATGTATAAAAACCACTTTTTAAAAGTCCCTGTTTTTTTACCATACCATGCACGTGTACATACACCACTTTTTGACCCAAATAAAAGTATTTGTCTAATTCATTTTGGGGAAAGAAATCTAACAACATGAAGATTGATGAAGATTTTTTTTAATAATTTTTTTATAATTTTTTTTTATTGAATTTTTATTGGCCTTAATTGTTGTTTTTAAAAATCAACGTGTACAGATAGCATAATTGGACCTAAACTAAAAGTTTTTTGATTTTTTTTTTCATTGTGTAGAGAATTGTTTGAAGATTGATGCCATATAATTTTTTTTCAAGAAACTTAACCAAGAAAAATTATTAAAAAACAAAAAAGCCTGATATTTCAAGTTTAAGGACTAGTTTTCTTAGAAATTAATTTAAAAATAAAAAATATAATCCAATATTAGTAAAAATTATATATTTGGAAACTAGACATCGTGTTCTCTAATGGGTTTTAATTTTATAGATTGATTCAGAAAAAAAGTCCATCAACCATATTGCCAAAGTTGGACACTCTTCTTCAATCTGCCTTAGTTTTTTAGTTGCAGGTCAAAGGCTAAGGGTCAGATTGCCAAGCCTTTCCCAAGCCTAAAACCAAGGCTACATGTGGGTTGAAGATTCAATTTTTTAATAATGCGTATGCATTTTTAAAAATGCATACGTGTTACAAAACACTTATGCGTTCTTTATTTGTTTGATTATTTTAAAAAAAAGCTTTTTAGAAACGGGTACCTGTTTTAAAATGCGTACGTTTTTTTAAAACAGGTACTCATTTCTAAAAACATTTATTTTTTTAAATAAATGATTTGTATGTGTTATAAAACGTGTATGCATTTTTTGGAACATATGCATTTTTCTAGGCTCGGGTATCCGATGCATAGCACATACATGTTTTTTAATAATGCGTACATGTTTTCTACGAGATTTTTTTTTTGGCCGAAACTTCCCCTCTTCATTGACCCAACTTCTTGCACTTACCCACCAACATATATTCACTTACATTTTCATCCTCTAGTACATTATCACAAGAGGTGAAGATGTTGGGAGATGAATGTAGACTAGTTGAAGTGTCAATGGTTATGTGGTCGTCATGATTACCTATGGTTGTTTCTGCTTGTTCATCAATTTCTTGTTCACTAAGAGAGGTAGAGGGAGAGAAACAACTAGGACTCTCAAAAATATCATTGATTAGTTCTTCTAACATCAAAATATCTTCTTTGTCAATAAGAGAGATACTAGGAGAAGAATGAATATGATCGTTAGGATTGTCCAAAGTTGTATTCTCTTTCACTAAAACACTCTCATAGGGAGGGGATATGAACTTTTTCTTAGCGTGCCTAGAAAGGTAAGGTACTAAAATTGTTTGACCAAAAATGAAAAGCACTTTTAACCATCTCACACAATGCTTTAATAATGTAAACAATGTATATCCAAAGATGCAAAACACACTTATCCAATGTATGCAAAACTTTAAGAATGCAAACAATGTATATCCAAAAATGAAAAGAACTTTTATCGAACTTATGCAAAGTTTTATGAATGTAAACATTGTATATGCAAAAGTGAAAAGCACTTTTATCCATATTATGCAATGTTTCAAAAATGTGAGCATTTTTAGATGTAATGATGCTTGTAATTGAGAGCCCTAAATTGATTTTTTGACCTAGATGCATAAAATAGATGTTCCCAAAACTTTCCAAACATAGTATATGTTACTAGGAGGCTTAGGAAGCACAAAAAAGAAGATTTAAACCCTAAAAACTGCAGCTTCAAACTCAACAGGGACTAAGATGCCAATAAGGGTATCTTGGTCCTACTGAAGGAATTTGAAGGTTCTAGAAACTGGAATAGAATGCAATCAACTCAAACAAGGTTCTGAGCCAAAAACCCTGAATGGGGCTAAAACACGAAGAAGGGCATTTTTGTCCTAGTAGAGGTTTTTGTCAAAAAATAGCAAATTCACGTCGGTTTCACCAAAATGATTGGTGTAAAAAATGGATTTACAATGTCATCCTTTCTCCAACTAATCACTCAAGAATGTCCTAGGAGTCGTAATTGGATTGACTATCAACCTTGCAAGGTGAGTCAATTCTCAATGAGGAGGACCTAGGAGGGGGTTCTTTAAACTTTTAGGGGTTCACCACCAAGTAAATGCTTGGAAAAGACAAATAAACATCCAACTTACAAAACCTAGTTATGCAAGCTAAATGAGAGATGTAAATGATAAAATTGTGCGACGGGGAGTTAGGATGTATGTACTTGGGAAGTCTGGAAATGTAATGTGGATTTTGGAAATGCAAAGAAGCTGTCAAAAAGTGCTATGGAGGACACATACGCCCTTACTGTTGTCTTAGTCCCGTTGCTATTTTTTGGGGCAGATGTGGAATCTTCAGATGTTGGAACCAGATCTGAAAGAATCTCTGCAAAAATTACTAGTACAAAAACAAAAATATATGACTAAATAAACTACTAAAAATTGCATATAAATGACTAATTTTGGTCATGTGACCATTAGTAGTTTATTGCTGGTCATTTATAACATGACCAAATTTATAAATAAACTATTTTAGTCATTTATTTACTCATTGATTTGGTCATTGATTTGGTTATTAATTTGGTCATTGATTTAGTCATTGATTGTTGTTATCTGGTCATTTATTTAGTCATGGTAGTGATTTATTTAGTCATTAATTTAGTCATATATTTAGTCATATATTTAGTCATTAATTTAGTCACATATTTAGTCATATATTTAGTCATATATTTTGTCATGGTAGTCATATATTTAGTCATTGTAGTCAAATATTTGGTCATTGTATTCATTTATTTTAGTCGTAGTAGTCATTTTTTTAGTCATGGTTTAGTCATTTATTTGAGTGAATCGATGATTCAAGTTATAAATCATATCTAAATTAATTAATTCTCATAAATTTATGCATATAAACTTTAAATATCATAGATATTCAAATATATATTTTTATATTGGATTAACATGAAAAAAAAATACAATCAACAAATAAATTTATGCATATAAAACTCAAATATCATAGATATTCAAATGTTTTTTTTGTATTGCATGAAAAAAAAAGAATATAAAAACAACAAATAGCTGCATAACCAAAGGAATTACAAAGAACATACAACTGCATAAACAAAGATCCAAGAAATACATCCTTCATTGCACTCTTGGTTTCCATGGAAGACAAATCCAAGATATGATACAAATGCTACAAACATTGAATGGAGAAAAGACATGAAAATATATAGTAAATGTAGCTATATTATTTGTGGTGCATATATTGCCCAATTCAGAGCAGCCTTGCGCTCCCTTTCTAGCTGGAAAACCCTTGAGAGAAGATTGGAAGGATTCGAAGGAGAAGGATGGCAACTTCCTATCTAGAAATCTCACTGGTCATGGTCAAATGAAAGTAAAGAGTGCATGTTCACCTCTCCAATTTGATGAGCTGCAACCTGAAAATAAGATTTCAATGAGGGTTTTAGAATATGTTTATTAAAATGAAAATACAGTTATTAAAATGAAAATACAGCCAAGATCTAATAATGAACACATTTAGATTTTTACAATATGGCATCCTTTACCTATTTCAATTCCGTGAGATTTCCCATTACAGTGACTATGGTAGAACACTAATATGCAATATGACTGTGAAGTTGCTCACTAGTGGATTTAATGGTGATAAGACTAAAAGGTGCAGCATCAACAACACTACCACTTGATACAATTATATTTGATAACGCACATTTAAAAGCTATGAAAATGTTTATTTGGGAGGAAATGCATGTGGACTTATGATAAAACTGGAACAATGCCTTCAATTGTCATTTCTCCATTATACAACTCTACCCATGTGAAACAGAGAGCTTCTAACAACCATATTTTATCCTTTGTGATCCTCCATAGCTTGCAATGATGCTGTCTAACAATGCATAATTCTGACAAAAAGAAAAAAAGACCGAGGGTCATATGCTTGCAATGATATTCTATTTGTTCCTTATTTGATGCACGTTGTAATCTACAATAGGTTAAAACAAAGCAAGTTATAAATTGAAAATAAAATAAAATGATATGAACATAAAACAAGTCACTGGGCATTTCAAGAATTATGCTAAGAATGAACACAAAATGACTACAAAGAATAATACAATGCACCACTATGAAGAGTATGCAAATTGGACAGAAACTACTTAGAGATTTAGTTGCTAAGAGTGTTAGAAAATGAGATGAGAAAAAAACAATTAGTACAATGTAGCATCTTAAGATGTTAAAAGGAATCCACCCCAGGACCATCGTCTCAACCATTGGCTCCTAGTAATTGAGCACTCAATCTATTTGTAACCTTAATTGATATTACTGTACCAAAGACAAAACTCATATAAGACTTTGGCATGACCATATAAGAACAAAAAACAAAAAAATATCATAACTTTGCATCTTCTCTTTCATGCCCACCATGGTACAGTTTCTCTATTTTTTTTTAGTTTTTACCTAAACCTCTAGATACTACAAATTACAAACAACCCTTTAAAATAAAATACAACAAACATTCAAGTGGCCTGAGAATTGAAAAAAAGATCAGTTGGTGACTTCTTCCTATATTTTAGAATCTTTTTGCTTCCTTAAACTGAGCATCATATAAACAAAAAACAACATCAAGCAATAGATTATGCACCATAAACATATAATCCTTTAATACAGTAGAAATTTAGAGGGTTTTTCAATATATTCACAAGAAAAATATTAAAATCAACTTTGTACAACACAATTGCATGTATCACAACCACTGAGTAGAGAGATAATGAAGCATTATCCAACTCTTATTATAATGAGAGATTGTAACCTACTAGATCCTCCAACAAATTAAAATGCAAGGCCATGCCCAACTAACTTCTTCCTCAAAATTCCCTGGCATTACATAAGCATTTTAAGTAACATACGAAAACAATAGGTTTAAAGTTCATATCTCTAAGAAGAAATCAATATAAGAAATCAGTCATGACATATAATTCATGAGTGTGAATAATCAACACTGGATTACCTCACCACCAAATATCCCAGGACGAGCTCTCCTATTGACCATAGTTGTTACCATCACATCATTAAGTGAGAAAATGAATGCATATGGCTATAGTGATCATTACAAAAATTTAGTTTCAAAAAACAAGCATAACAACCTAAATTGAATCCACAAAATATCCAACTTAAGATCAACTTGCTATCAAAACATAAATAAAATTTACCTAAAAAAATAATTTCTCCATTGAAAGTGGCTAGGTCAATCTAGAAAAGTTTCCACAAATTAGAAATTAAAGGTTATTCATTGCTAATAGAATTCAACTCAAATCTAAGAAAAACAAGCATTGCACTCCCTACTCTGGGGAGAACAAGTATAGATGCAGGTAGGTTAAGATCATAGACCAGAAGAATTCTAGAAAGAGATGGTGCTATCACTCCAATAGATCCATCTTGGGATCCCACATTAATGAATTCTATATTTTCAACACTCTTTCCAAAAACCCATTGCCACATGCCACCACCATTCTTAGGAGGTAAAGACATTTAGGTAAAGAAATTTTCCATCTGAATGGATCTAGACATATAGCACATTGTACTTGCATTGTATCTTGTTTCAATCCTTAAATAGAAGGATAACCTATATTCTCTACTAAAGCATCCAAAAAACAAGAAAACTATATGTTCAATTCTTAAACCTCAACACAATATAAATAAGAAATTTTTCAATATAGGAGACAAGAGACAAAAGACAAAAGTATTAGAGCTCGAAACTCCACGAAAACAATAAAACTAGAGTAATAGTTTTCCAACATTGGTATCTAATAAAGCTCAAAGAAAGACATCCTACGGTTGAGCCGAACCCCATCAACCCTTGAATGAAAGAAAATAGGAAAAGAAGATGTAAAGTTTTTCAAGACACTGATAGTGCCAAGGATCTCCACTTAATGAAAATGTCTATAGTGAAAGGAAAGTAAAATAAATCCAAAATTACAATAAAATAATGGCATTGGTTGTGAAACAATACTAGCCCTGGCTAGAACTTTCTCCTATGGTTTCAACATTATCTGCATAACAAAGGTACCCCTTTTAATATGGCTAGCATAAAACAAGAAACTCATGTGAATTACAAGATAAATACATAGATACTATAATGCTTCTAGGTTTAGACCTGCACTATTTGATAGACTTGATCAATTGGAATGAATATTAGTTAATAGCATGAGAGTAGGGTGATTAAATGGGATGATTACAACAAAGGTAAGGTGACAAACTTTAGGAATCCACAATAGATATGCAAAAAATGAATTTGGTGGAAAGGCTTTAAAAACTTTCAAGCGAATACAATTCGCAAGTGTAAAGCCAAATTCCACAACCTTTGCCAACATCCTCCCTGCTTGTGCCAAAATGGGAGCTTTGAAACAAGATATGAATATCCATCAATGCATAGACAATACATGACAATATCCCTATAAGAAATGTGGTCTATGGGTTGCAATATTGCAAGACATGCACAAAATGGATTTGGTGATATTGCAAGATATGCACAAAATGGATTTGTAGAAACTTTCAAGCAAATGCACATTATGTAGGAACTAGACCATTAGGTTATATTTTTCATAAATACCCGTTGCCAAACCTAAAGTAGTTAAGAATGCTAAAATCAACTTTATTAGATCAAGGAAGAGTAAAACTTGGTCATAGGCCTCATGGAGTCAGGTGCTTCAGCATTGTCAAATTGTCCTCCACAGGGCATGGTACTTCAAGGCTGCTATATAGACATCTAGAGTAGTGCTAGCAAGTCAGATGAGAAAATTCATCTCAACTCTACCTATTTGACCACCAAGGGGAAGGCCAAACAAGGATAAAAACCATTAGGGGACTATTAGCATTAAAAAATATCACTTCTTTCTATCTGACAAATTCTTATATGGCTTGTCCAATGGACATGAACAATTTCCTTTATCAGTGTTGGAAAAGTCATTAAATTTTTTTTGAGAAGGGGTAGCTCTTATGCAAAAACAAATATTTTTTTTTACAAGACTCACAATATTTACAAGTTTTGACTAAAGGGTTTTGACATATTACATAAAAACAAACATGCAATGCAGTACTTTTACAAAGGGATTAAATTGAAACAGAGACTAAAAACCTCATGCAAGGAACCTCTCAAAATCTTTGAATTAATGAAGCACTCTGGAACACATCCTAACATTGTAAGCTTTGCTTGGGTTCTAGGTGCACGCATTCATGCAGGTGTAGTGGATGAGGGCTGCACATACTTCACACATTAGTAACCCTTGTTGCATTACAATTTACATATATAGTTTATCATTAGGTGTGCATGGTTGATCAACCATTCATATTTTCACCTCTAAATCTATAAATTCATCATTCCTTCCAAAAATTTGAGGAGTATTTTGAAAAAGTTTCTGATCCATTTATGAATATTTGAATCAAATCATTGTCATATTATCAAAGAGCTTGCACAATAGTTGAGCATCCACAAATCCATCAAAAAACATTAATCAACGAATCTAGTTGACCAATTAACTAACTTGATTATTATATTGCTATCATGGTTAAGCATGCTATCGCCCCATTGGTGGAACATTGTGTTATCTTTCGCCGATATGTTCTAGTGATTTCGATATGCTTTCATTAGTCTATCGGTGGAGCTATGAGGGGAGTTTCCTCGATGTAGTAATGTTAGGCCGATAGTGAATATAGGCTGAGTATTTCCAACAACACTTCTTTTTTAGTTGGATCCTAAAAATGCTGCAACTTATGTTCTCTAAAAAATTTGTACGATGTTCAAAAAATAAAGAGATTGATGAAATATAGAGGAATTAAAAAGATACCTAGATGTTATAGTTGGATATGCTCTAGTAGACATATATGCAAGATGTGGAATCATAGACAAAACACCTGAATTGTTTGATAGAATGCTTCAAAGAGGTGTCATCTCATGAAATGAAATGATTGATTGCAAAATATGCACAAAATGGATTTTGCAAGGAACCTCTAAAAATATTTGAATTAATGAAGCACTCTGGAACACATCCTAACATTGTAAGCTTTTCTTGGGTTCTAGGTGCATGCAGTCATGTAGGTTTAGTGGACGAGGGTTGCACATACTTCACACATCAGTAAACCTTATTGCATTACAAATTACATATATAATTGATCATTAGGTGTGCATGGTTGAAATTTGTGCACGTGTTGGCTATATTGAGGACACTATAAACATTATTACTAAGATGCTAGTTAGATCTGTGGTACATGTGGATCATATATGAATATAGGCTGAGTCTTTCTAGCAACACTTCTTTTTTAGTTGGATCCTAAAAATGCTGCAACTTATGTTCTCTAAAACATCTGTGTGAGGTTCAAATAGTAAAGAGATTGATGAAAGATAGAGGAATTAAAAAGATACCTGGATGTAGTTGGATTGAAGGCCATAAACTAGTACATGTTTTTTGTGTAGGAGATATATCACATCCACAAACATGGTAGAGCTATGCAAAGTAGGAGAAATTGGCTTGGCAAATGAAGGTAGTAGGGTATAAAGAATCATTTATCTACCACCATATTGAAAAGTTAGCAATTGTATTTGGTTTGTTAAACATGGCCCCTAATACAACTATTAGAGTTGTTAAGAACCTTCAAGTATGTTCTAATTTCCACACAGCACCTAAATTCATCTCCAAGATTGTTGCAAGAGAAATTGTTCTGAGAGATGTGAGCTATTTCCATCATAATTTTAAACAGGGACAACTTTGGACGAACTAGAATAATATTATATTCAAGGGTAGAAAAGGGCCCTACAAGCTTCATTCATGTAATCATCAGCTGTTGTACATGGCAGAAGACAACCATGGACCTTAGATGCCAATACCTTTATCAAAATCATATTTTTTTGACATCAATTCAAATACAAAAATAATGTACATACAAGATGACAAGCATCTAAGTTTCTAAATTAAAACAAGTTACACTTTGTAAGGATGGCTGGTATTGGAAATTTATTACAAAATTACACCAGATACAACCATTATTCACAATAATTATTTGGCTAGGGTAGTGAGAAGTGTTAGGATACAAGGAAGTTCAAATTAGATTTAAAACAAGTGAATGAGCCCTTAACCTCCAAAAAAAAGATATAATAGTTTAAGAAAAGCGACAATTACATTCAAATTGCATTAGAAAAGACCACATTACTCAAATGACAAGGCAAAAAGACTAATGCAAACAAAAAAAGACTTTCTCAATACCAAAGACCATTCTAATTCCTAGAGAGATACAAGTGTGTCCATGACCAGCTTGGCCTACTTCTAGAAATCTAGAGGTTACAAATACCTGCTTGCCACAATTACTATAGAAGTTACATCAATAGTAGACATATTTTAGAAGATAAGAAAATGAATTATATCAAGGAGAAAGAGCTGCAAATTGTATTAAGGAATAGGGAACTATTTACATAGTAGACAGCTAGACCAGAGGCAATGCAATTTCCTCCATAACCAAAATACAATGTATAGCCAGAACAACAAGAGAGTTTTCTCATCAATAAGACATTGTATTATCCAATATAGACAACTAGTAAATAGTATTACAACACAAGTCAAGTGACTACTCAACGCGATAGTAACAACTAAGCAATTATTCAACCAATGTAAGCTTGAATCACACACCAAAGTTTCAAAAAAATAGTAGCAAATAACTCATGACTCACTGAAATACTCACGAAGAGCTCATCAAATTATCAGACAAATAATCAAATTGATTTGCTGAATTTCTAACTCTATATATTTTAGGGACTAAGTTCTTTAAATATTTTTTGAGTACTTTTAGTACTATTACTCTTCACCCTTGCTAGTGTGTGTTTAGAACAAATCTAGCTATTGTGACAGATAATCACAAAAAAATACATGTGCAAAGAGTAGATATAACCATGACCTAAAATTTTGAAGTACAACACTTGTCAAAGCACCCACAATACCAAAATTATCATTCAAAGGGTGATTCTCGGCTTCTGCAATTATACCAAAGCCATCTGGTATGAGTTTCTAAATAAAATGGATCATAGTATTCAGTAATGCGTGTAATTAATTGTATTCTCATATTCTATACTTACCTCTATTAAAAAATATGCTTGTTAACAAAAATACCTACTCTATGAACTTCTATAAAGCATGTAACTACTCTCTCGAATTTATATTGGTTAGTTTCTATGGTCAAAAACATAGTTACCAGATACAAAAAGTTCAGTTTGGAAAGAAGAGAAAAAGGTTTAAAATATCATGATTTGTTAAATGGCCCAATTTGATCTAGATAAATATAAAAACTAAAAATACATTTGATATTATATATTTTTATAAACTTAACAATATATACACACACATACAAAACAATTCATAAGCACTAATTCTTTTAAATAGTATGGGAATGTTTTAGGTTTAGATTCTAGATGTATTTTAGTTTTTAACTCATTAATTGTTTTCTAGTCACATTTTTTAGGTAAGATTTTATTTGTTAATCAAACCAATTCAAAAAAATTGTTCCAAACCTGATTTGAACAAGATTTGACCAAATCTGGTAACTACAATTTGACAAAGCCACAATTACGAGTTTGTTTGTAGAAAATTCTACCAAGCACTTTGTTACATAATTACAAGACTAAATCAATTCGTTTCAAAGCTAATGACCTACCCTTTTGAAGAGTTTATGTATGTGGTATATCATTTGTAATTGTTATATTATGTTTGGCTAATAGTTATTCAATGTCATTCATAGATTCAAGTTGGCATAGGAGACCACGTTAATGTTGATGTTGATTATCTTCCTTCTTTCAAGGAAATTCTAGATGAAAGTGCTATTCCAACATTTTGGGAAGCTATTAAGAGTTCATATCAATCCTTCAAATCAAAAGACCACTAAGGTTTCTCCCCACCTCTTTCTAGTGAAAAATAAGCTCCCTTTGACAAGACACATCCCAAGGACAACGAACCTTTGTAAGAAATGGAATAAAATAGTGATCAAAATTCCATTACTTGTGTTACATCCACTTACTTGTTCATATCAAGCTTATCCTTGAATTTT
This sequence comes from Sequoiadendron giganteum, assembly GCA_007115665.2. Lineage (NCBI taxonomy): Eukaryota > Viridiplantae > Streptophyta > Pinopsida > Cupressales > Cupressaceae > Sequoiadendron > Sequoiadendron giganteum. Next base: position 676,721,171 of record CM021104.1, on the reverse strand, counting down.
ATTTTTCTTATAGAACTTTAATTAGCCTTGGGAATTGATTCAAAGAATAATAAAATAATATTTGGTAATAAAGATTAAGAGTTTCAAAACATAAAGAATATGGTCTCATAAAAATAATGAAGTCTTAATCTTTATTGAATGAGGAATTTTGTCACACTTCAAGACAAAAATCCATTTACAGTTGATGAGGGAAATAATTTCATGTACTAAAAAACATGAGATGATTGGAGCATCATTTAGAAGTCAAGGAGTGAAGACATGTGGTATTAGCACCACCCAAACCTATAGTTTGAACACCTCCAATGCACTGTGGAATGTGTATCCATTGGGTGTCATAAATCTATCATGGGGAGAACAAGATGATGGAGTGCAGAACAAGCAAACCACAAAGGGTAGATAAATCGTGTGGAAGATTACTAAGGTTGTGGTTATAGTTTGGAAGGATAATGCCAAAGATGAAGATGTTAAGAAATTACATTATAGTTCTTATTGGAAGTAACATAGGATGTGAGTGTGGAGTTTCCCATGGGAAAATTAATGCTTCTTTACAACCTAAAATAAACTTCCACAGTCAGAAATATGAAACATCTTGTTTGACTCGGTATGTTTCCCTTTCTCTAAAAAGTACATATTCTAATTCTTCAAAAATATTTTTTATAGATTTAAGTTATCGATCTTGAAGGCCTCCCATTCAGGTGTTTTCGTTGCAACTTGCTAGGGCACAAAATCGCTGGCTGCTCCTCCTTGAAGTTGACCACTTCCAGGCATTTTTAGCTCAGCAATGGGTTAAGAAGCTAGAAAGTCCAGGCGTGGATTTCATTTGGCATAATCATGGGATATTCCTGGTTGCTCTTGAGGACTCTATAATTTCCTTTGAGGCTTCGTTGGGGGCTTCCATTGGGGTGGAACTTCACTCCTCATCAGCTGTTGATGCACCTTGTGAGGCTCCGCCCCCTCTGCCTACGACCATCCCTCCCATTCCAGTACAGGTGGACAATGATGAATCTGACTTAGAGGGTTTGTATCCTTTCATGGATGACTTGGATAAGGATTACCACAATTTTTTGGACTTTGATGAGTTGGGTATTACTAAAAATTTCTCCCTCCATCAAACAGCGAGTGCCATTACCAAATCAAACTACTCAACCAAAGGGAGAAAGGGGCGTAAAACTGAGGCTGAAAAGCTCCGGATTGAAGGCAAAGATGTTGTAGATGAAGGAAAACAATGGACAATGGAAGCCCTCCTCACTAGGAGTATGTGGAAAGCAAAGGACAAGAAGGCCCTCTAGGATATGTCTTTGGGGGTAGAATTTTCATGTGATGTGGCTGCTGGCTAATTGGTCTCATATTTGTTGAATTTTCTTAGGGTGTTGTAGGTTCTTCTCCATGCCTCTTTGTTCTCCCCACTCGTGTGTATGTTTTAGGATTTTCTTTTTGTGCTCCCCCATTCTTGGGTTTGAAGCTGTCTCTATTTCATTTGTTCATTTATGGGTGCTGCCCCACACGCAACGATTAATCTAGCAAAAAAAATACATGTAAAACCATAAATATATGCATATTTGTAGTAGAAATTAGGCTCAGTAGTTTTGAAAAACATGCTCCTATGCCTTATAATCTCCATTCTCCCTTTAGGTTTGCATTTTCATTCCTTATTCTCCTATATCTATTCTACATCTGATATACTTAATTTTCCTTTGCATTCATTTTCAACATTCAATTTTTGCTTATTGCTAGCCTTGCTTGGGATCATCCATTGCAGCATAATGGCCTCTCTCATCATCTAGTCCTAATGTCATCTTGCTTGTTCTATACTCCTCACTTGTTCCCCACTTTCTCATGGAATAAATGTTTCTACCATTCTCCTTGCCTCTACAAAAATGGGGGATTTGGAATAGGGTATGGATGTTGTAGTTGCAACTGCACTATTAGACATGTATGCAAAATGTGGAAGCATAGAAAAGGCATATGAACTGTTTGAAAAAATGCCTCTTAAAGAGAGGTTATCTCATGGAATGCAATGATTGCAGGATATGCCCAAAATGGATTTTTCCAAAAATCTTTAGGAACTTTCAAGCAAATGCAATTGGAAGGTGTAAAGCCAAATTGGACAACTTTTACCAGCATTTTCCTTACCTGTACTAAAATAGGAGAATTGGAACAAGGCATGGACATCCATCAAAGCATAAAAAATAGAGGAATTTTTTAGAAGTTGCAGATGCAATTGCCCTGATGGACATGCATGCAAAATGTGAAAGCATAGAAAAGGCATGTGAACTGATTGACAAAATACCTCAAAGAGATGTCATCTCATGGAATATGCGGGTGAGCTTTGAAATATGTAGAACCTCGGGAATATGGATTGTTTTGCATTAGGAAGGGCTTCTCAAAACTTCAAAAAGATCAAACCCATGATTTGTAGAGGATGAGACTTGGGTTATATTCTAACACACCTGACAACTCATTTCTGGTTCTCAATAAATCTTCCCTTTCTAAAATTGTTGTACAAACAAGTCAAATTTGTAAATATCTCAACCATAAATGGAAAAGATGTAATCTAATGTAACATGAATCATTTTTCCACATAATTTTAGACAACTAATGTTGTTTGTTCTCTTGTAAATAAACTCATGGGATCTAATGTAATGTGTCCATCTTAATAAATTTGTTAGTGGAGCCTTTATATTGTAGAGCATTGTGTAGGAGGGGTTTTACTTCTAATTGTGTCGTGGATCAAAATAATACCAAGAATGCATTATGGAGGGTAAGTATCAACATCAAAAGGTATTTAAATTTGATAGAATAAATACTCTGGTCATACCTCCATTTTAAGCTAAAGAAATGTTCACAAACGTTGCACTTTGCAGTTCTTGGCCTTTTGTAACACACAAACTCATTTTTATGAAAAATAATTACAGATGAAAAAACTATATTTTTTATGAGTTTTTCACCATGGATTGGATATGGTAGGATTTAGTTACCCCAAAAAACAAAATTATATAATGATATGGCCACCCTAACCTTCTTCAAACCAATTGTATTAGTGTCATGAACACTTGTGGAAGTGCCACCAACAATAATTATGCAAGTTTATCAGCGGTCCTAAAACACAACCAACAGTTGCATCAATGTATCAACAAGCTAGTAGCAAGAAATTTTTTTGTAACTATACTAGTAACCTAGCAAATTTCACCAAAATTCATACCCTACAAAGTGGTAGTGCTACCCAAATAGGACAACACAATCAAATACAACCAAGAAATGATGTCTTGTCCATTTCTTGATATTTAAGGGTTATTTAGTACACACATCACAAATACTTGTATATGCAAGTATCAACACCTAATTGTAGAGCCATGACCATAGGAGTGATTGAGAAAATGAATTCAATTGTAAACCATGGAAGTCTAGGGGGCAATCACAAGTTGATAAAACTAGAAAACTGTTGAATTACTATAAGAAAACTCCAATGATATATATAAAGTTTAAGGAAGAAAAGCTTAGTGATGACACTACCAAGCTTGTTTCTACCACACATGGGTTTCCAAGGTAAAATTCCTTTGTGTTACTGTATGTTCTTGTTTAAATTTTGATGTTAATGCTCATGCCTCATTTCCAACAACAAATTGAAAATAATTCAAGTACAATGTACATTCTAAAGCATTGTCATTTAAGTTTCTTTTCAAGTTGGAAATATAGTTCATGTTTTCAATCTGCAATTAATTTTCAATCGGTAAAATTTTGAGAAATTACCAATGAATCTTAAGACAAAAATGCCAGTTCTTACATTCTAGCATCATTCTAGTGTTTGTTCAAGCTATAATCTAAAATTAATTACACACTTCCTCTCATATAGGAATGTTTATATCTCCTAGGACACTGTTATAATTCTTCTTCACTACGCGGTGAAAAAACACAAATGTATAACAACCTCATACAATAAGAACACTTGTTATTCCTTTGCAACTCATTAATGGATCCCAACGATAGTCAATAAAGAACTTAACCATGTTATTCAATAAGAGACATCTATTTATACAACTGCATATTTCATCCAATATTTCTACTTATAAAGCATCTATTATATCATATTTGTACTTATAATGCACCTACTATGCCTAGAAGCCATTGGGAATCCATTTGGTAAAAAATGTAGATAGAATTTCCTTCTTGTAGTAAATATAAAGTTAAATCTTCTCAAATCACAAATTTAACATAGTTAATAGTCTCAAACTAATTAAAACAGAACTAGCTATTTTTTGAAATATCAAAAAATAACATCCTTGTATAAAATTTTATTAATAAAAAAGTATTTCTATATAATTTTCTAAAAAATAGATAAATAAATACACAGATATTTTTTGGTTCTTAAAGAGGATGTAAACTTTACATAAGAAGAAATTACTAGAACAGATGAAGAATCAACAAGAATGATGCATCAAAAGAAACATACAAACTTACCCAACTATGTATATCCGAAGGTAAACTGCAGAGTCCAGATCAAAATGATCAATTAACTCATCCACAAGCATTTTCAAGGCAACAAGCACCCAAATGAGAAATTTGAAATATGTTTTATTATTCAAATTGATGAATTTTCCAATTAACTACAAAAACAAAGCATATACAACTTCAAAAGTAATGTGAAGTTGATAAAATGAAAATAATCTAGGGCATTGGTGTGAAACAAGGTTGTTCTCTATTTGAGTGATGTCCATAGTTGTGAAACAAAAAAATAAAGAGAGAAAAGTTAGGGCATTCCATAAATAATCATCACAAGTGAAGAAGGTTACCTCAAATGGCTGAGCATGACGGAAGGCATGGAGTCGGGCTTCCATAACTGAGGATCTGTCCACAATGTAAGTGACAAATATACATCAAACAACATGACTGCCCTGAATTCCCCATGCCTGGGATTCAAAACCTTGAACACCAAACCCTTGACTTATACAAGGCTCTTGCTCGACAGTGCTTGCAACTCATGCACTATGCTCTTGCTCCCCTTTACTAACCCCGATCTTACATTTTCAAGAAAAAATAGTAATAGAACACAATAAAAAATGGCTCGATTGCATACAAATTTGAAAAATAAAATTAACTCAAACCATGAAAAGTGACTTACCACAAGATTCTGCAAAAATCGTGTCCTACCATCAACATTGCCCCAATGCGGAAAAATGGGCAGAGGTTGAAACCCTAAATCAAGTGCCACACTTTTTACTTCTCCATTTTGGTAGGCTACAACTGAAAATAAGGTTTCTCTATCACTTCTCCATATTGGCAAGTGTTTCAACGAAGGTTTTAGAGAAGGATTATTAAAATGAAAATTATGGACAAGATCTTAATACTGAGCACATTTTGGCATGTTAAATACATATATAAAATTATTATAGTTAATAATTAATAATAATAATTTTTTATATAATACAAAATATAATTAATATATTATATATATTTAATATAATAGTAATATAAATTAAATTATATATAATATAATTATATTTAATAATATATATATGTTATATTATAATTATATATTATCTACTATAATAAAAATTATTAAATATAAATATAAAATTATTATAATTAATAATTAATAATTAATATATTTTTATATAGAGTGGGTGGTTGGGAAGGCGTCTCTCCACAACAAGGTTGTGGAGAGACTTTAATTATCAGAGTCATCGTTGAGGAAAAATCTTCATTTTAGGGCAAAATGTTCTTTTTTAAGGGAAAAATCTTCATTTTCAGTAGACTCGACCATTACGTTTCTACAATCCATGTAAATTGAATCTAATTGCTTCTAAAAATAAGTACTTGACCTTACGTTTTTAAGGCACTGTTTCTAGAAATAATTACTTTTACAAACATTATGTTTCTACAATCTGGATGTAAACTAAATCTAATTGCTTCTAGAAATAACTACTTGACCTTTTGAAATGAAAGTGTCTGCAAGATAGCCCTCAAAATGCAATTGGATTGTTTAAATCATATTATATTAGTGAAATTGACCACAATTTCTCTGTGATACATTTGACATGTTAACACAATAGGAAAATCAAACTGGTTTCAAATCATAGTTAAAAATATTAATGATTCATTAACATAATTAGTAATAAAAGTTAAAGAATGTAAATGTTAATTTTTTTTATAAAATATGTGAAGGCCTTAAGACTGCATCAAGAGGCAATGCCTTCCACTCAATAGGTATTTTTGTTGCACCAAGCAACCTAGGTAGCCAAATGGCCTGCTTAGGTAGGGATCCCATGAGGGGGGCTTAAGCTCTATGGATTATGATCAAATTCGAAAGAAAAAAGAATAGAGGAGTAATAGTCATTTAGTTGTGATTTTACCTAATGACCAAATTAGTCATTTATTTGCCAAATTCTACTAGTGTTAGTCACGTGACTAAAATTTATAGTCACATGAATAAAATTTTTAGTCACGTAGTCATTTATTTGCCAAATTCTACTAGTGAATCCACTGGGAGGACTAAGACGCCCTTACTATTGTCTTAGTCCTGTTTGAAATTTCTGAAGTTTCTGAATGTGATCCTGGGATCCAAGGTCTACAATTGCTTCTTCTCGGATTTGAGATCCTGAATCTTCCAGATCTGGTCTGTAGGTGAGTTTATGTGAAGATGACAACTTTGCAACTTTGCATTCCAAATGATCTTCAAGTCTTCAATCTAGATCTATAAATGCAAACACACAAGAAAATAAAAACTTGTTTATTGTTAGTAAATGGGGGTTTACCTTGGTCAAACCCCTTGTAGGTAATTAAACTAAATGATGAAATGAATGAAATGAAGCATTAAACATGAAATATATAAATGATATCACCTTGTATGATGTCTTGTGAAGCAAATATGCAATCTACCAAGTAGTGTCCATGAATAATGTAGATCTTGGATCCTTGGATATGATGTGAACAATGGTTGCAAATAGATCTTCAATGCTACATCCACAATCTTGGCTCAACAACATGAATGGATGCACTAAACCCTTGACATGATGCTTGAATCTTGATGATGGCTCCAAATGCTTGATGAATTTCTCTTGAATGCATAAACTTGCCTTAGGAATGAATACTTGAATGCTTGTTATGAAATGAGTGGAGGAACCTTGTATTTATACTTATCCATACTTAATATCCTGAAATTAAACCACAACAAGCTGACATATGAAATCATTAATCAAAGGATGCTAAATCCCGCCAAAATTTGAAATTAAATCTTGAAAATAAGCCAAGGAGGACTGAGATGCCCTAGGTGGCATCTTAGTTCCAAGGCTCAAATCTCGGGGTAGAAAATCCAAAAAGGGACCTTTTTAGGTATATTCAAAATCAAGGTCCCAAGATCCATGGAGGACAAAGATGCCCTAGGTGGCGTTTTAGCCCCACTCCACAAATTAGGGGCACACAGAAAAAAAAAACATTAAATTATCATTTATCATTTGATATTTTTTGGGATTTTCCACAAAAATACATAGTTTGTTAGGCTTGTGGATGCAAAATAGGGTCAATTAAGACATAAATGAGCATAAATAAAGCAAGGTGGGTCCAAACAAGTGTAAAAATGCAAGGGTATGCATTTTACTACACTAAAATAACAAATAAGATAGCATGTATATTTTAAGACTCAAACACCAGATCACCAACATACCCATTTTCTAAACAAATCCACAACTAAATACCATAGTTAAGGGACTAAACAAGCATTCTTGCAAATTTGCAATTATTTTCATCCAAAAAACTCTAAGAGTCTGAAAACAATATTCTCCATAGATCTACAAACCACAAATTTTTATTAACATGCAAAACCTATTAAAAACATCTCCATGTAAAACTAAATCCACTTAAACATCCGGAATAATAGATCACATATTTCATTTAAGCAAGTGAATACTCAAGAGCTACAAGAACCCACAACTTTTTACGAAAACTGTAAAACCTTCTCAAAACATGCATGAAGCATACATGCAAACCTGCAACTATCTTACATCCAAAAAACATAATCTGAAAAATAGTCCATTTGCAAATCTACAAAACTGAATGTTTTGATTAACCATGTAAAACCTGTAAAACCACAGTGTTTGTAACACACATGCAAATCCATATCCACTTATCATTTGGAAGACCCTCAAGTTTGTATACAACCATAATAGTTAAATCAGAACAATGGAATATCATGATTATACATAACCATATATTTTTAACAAAAAATCCATAAAACCCTCAGATCCAACCAACATGAAATTGAGACATGCAAGTACAACCAACCAAAGGAAGAAGAGGTCCATGAACTCCAGGTCCATTTGTAGGCCAAATCCACCACCATTATGTACATGCATCTGAGAGAGAATTAGACTATTTCGAAAGCTTCCAAATCACCCAATGATCAAATCCATAGCTACATATATGCAGGGTTATTAAAACAATGTCTACCAATGTCAAGAATTAAAAAATCACCAAACATAGGCTCACCAAATTGAACTAATAACAACACTAGTCTCTTCATATGACCAAAGAGTCCACCTCAGACACCCAATATGAAAAATCTACTACACATAACCACAAAATTAAAAATAACCACCATGTATGAGGGTTATTCAGTTGTCAAATTAGGAGCTCTAAACTAATAACATATCAAATGTAACCACATGAACAACTCCATAAAAACTCTATCTTTTCCATTTTTCACTTTTCCTGTTGTTTCTAGAAAACAAGATCAACTACAAAACTTCCACTCAGCCAAGGATTAATAATCAACCAATTCCTTCAAAACAATTTCCCTCAAGCTTTCTAGGTTAACAAATCACAACAAAAGAAATACCCAGAACCCCAAACACCATATGCAACACCATGTGAGCATGTGCAAGTGACATGCAAGTCCATGCAAGTACATGCAACACACATGCAAGTACATGAAACTTAAAAAAATAAACATGCAAGCACATGTAAGTGACATGCAAGTCCATGCAAGTACACACAACACAGGGTGAACCCACAAAAGTGGTTTAGAATTCGAGTGAGGAAGGAAAACTTCCCAAAAAATCGCCCATGCAAAAAAGTTTCGTTTTGAGGGGTTCGAGCGAACTCAAGGTTTGAACGAACCCCAAATGGGTTCACTTGAACCAGGGTTCGAGTGAACCCCTTTGCATGTGGGAACTCACATTTCCTATTGTGGAAAGGGGGTTCGCTCAAACCCCCCTTTTCCCACCTTCCCACCCTTCGGCACAAAAAGACTCCATATTTTTGACCTTCGAAGCCTGAGTTGAGGATGAAAATGGAGGATACTTCACAGACCCAACTGGAAGATGGTAGTCCTCAAAATGAGCTATCCAATGAATACAATTTTAATATTTTTTGGTTTTATTATGTATGTGTTTTTTTAGTTTTATTAAACATAGGTTTTTCACCGAAAATCAAACTCTCTATTATGCACATGTGGAAAAATAGAAGATTATCAAAATAAAATTTTGAAAAATATGTTCGGGCTAGGTATTGATGTCCTTGATCCATTAAAAAATAAAATTGAATTTCGATATATACAGAAAAAGTTATGTTGTATACGGTCCGCCTATGTCTGAATTGTAATTGGTTTGACTTTGAAACTTGATTAAGGAAAAAATATTCAATAAAACACTATAACACCAAATGAAAGTGCTAGATATCATAGTTACAAATCTAAATTCAAAAGAAAAAGAATTTTATCCTTCATACAAAAAAAGTTATGTTGTATATGGTGAGCATCACTCCTTAAAAATGTTGTTTTGAAAAAAAACCTAGTTTTCGAAGGAGATGAAAAAATAAGTGCAATGTGATTCCAAAAAAAATTGAAAAATATATATTTAGAATCTATAGATAAAACGCCACAAATCACTAGTTTTCATCATCTTCAAATTCCTCACGGTTTAGCCGTTATAGGAGCCCGAAAGTGAAGATTTAGCTAAAAATATTAGTTCGGTGTCCAATTTGCCCAAAAATTGTAAACCATTATTGTGGTATCACCCCACACATGCAATTACATGCAACTTACAAAAATACACATGCAAGCACATGCAAGTGACATGTAAGTCCATGCAAGTACATGCAACTTACAAAATTACACATGCAAGCACATGCAAGTCTGGAACTGAGCTCTGATACCAAATGAAAGGGAATGGAGAACTTGGAAAGCCTTCCAAGAACTAGTATGCACCTTTAGTATCTTATGTTTTTTAAACAAATCATATTTCAAAACCCCAATACAAGCACATACTACTATTCCATAAAGCAGAAACAAACATAGTGAAATTCCCATGCATTAACCCTTAGAGGAAAGAGGATGTAGTTCCATATCTAAGAAAATCTCAGCAACATAACAACATATAAATTAACATTTAAGAATGAGAAACACAAAGAGCAAAAGAAAGATAGGAAAAAGAAAAGAAAACACGATATACATGGGGAAAACCCTTTTGGGTAAAAAACCCCACCTTCCAAAGCATCAAACCAATGTATTAATCTACAACAATGTGGTTACAATACATTTTAGGCTCACAACCTTAACATGGATATTATATCCTGGTCTTCTGGAAGAAATCCGGTAGCATAACCCTGCAATTAAAAATTCTCCTCTCAAATCCTCAAGCAAAGTCTCATATTTATAGAGTTTACAATGCACAAATTAGACATTTCTAAATCGTCTGCCAAAGGATGAATGTAAACTCAACACAGAAATAGAAAATTCCTTCATGCACAACTCCTATAAAATCAATTTTCCAACTTGACTCATCATCAAAAAAACTCACATGACAACGTGAGAAAATTAGCAACATTTAATTATATTTAAAAAATCAATGCTATGGATAAATAAAAGGTTGAGACACCTTCATTTTCCTAAGATTCTCATGAGCCCAAAATCAACAATGCAAGCATTCATGTGATCATCCAACAAAATTTTAGTGGGCTGAATATTTCTATGATATATGACAGGTCGGACACTGAAATGCAAATAGAACAGTCCCTCAACAGTACCGATGGTGATGTTCTTACGTTGCTCCCAACTTAAAGCCACTATCTTTTCACCCCCTTCTTCGAAAATATGCCAATCAAGGCTTCCATCAGCCATGCAGTCATACACAAGAAACCGTTGGCATCCTTTTGTGTCATCGCTGGAGATAGAGAAGCCTCACAAAACAACCAGATTAATCCGGTGCCTAATGATGTTGATGATTGCCACCTCTTTTGTGAACTCAAAATCTCTTTCAGAACCATAACTTCTGAGTCTCTTCACTGTCATTTGGTGGCCGTCGGAGAGCACGCTCTTATAAACAGTTCCAAAACCACCTGTGTTGATCACATTTTCTCCATTGAAATTACCCACTGCTACCCTGATCTCCTCTATGTTGAACCAAACTGCGCTAGTATTAGGCTTAACAATGGACTTTAGAAGGATTTTATTCATACCCACAAAGCATTTATGCTTATCAGCACCCACACCGTTTCGCCTTACCCACCACTAGTAACGGATCACTACACAAGACAACAAAAGAATTCCCACAACAATGCCCATAATGATGTACACCCAAATCCTTGTTGGGATGTGAAGACCTGTGAAATACTTGTTATTGTCTCACTTGTAACAGTTCAAATGAAAATAAAAATAGTTCCAAATGTAAATAAACTTCGTTCCAGTGTAAACGAAATTCAGGTGATGCTCCAGCGTATCTGTTGCAAAGTCCATTAAATATTGGATTGATTGTAATGTAAATTGTGTGTTGCGATTAATAACAAAAGAAGGATCCTTCTTTCCTGTGGATGTAGGCAATTTCGCCAAACCACGTTAAATATCCTGTCTTGTTTTCAGTGTTGTGTCTCTAATTTCTTGTCTATGAAAATATGTTCATGTTAGCAGTTACTTATCAACTGGTATCAGAGCTTGATATGGAAAGATTTGGTTGGAGACTCCTCTCTCACGCTTTCAGAATTGTTGAATGATTTTGATTTGATGCAAGTTGAAGAAATATCCGCTGATAGTCAAGGCAACAAAGAGCCTAATAAGGAGGTGGTAGAGAAGGGTTCCAACGGATTTGGTAAATGAAAATTGACCTGCCAACGGATTTGGAAAATGATCACATGTTAGCGTTTGCTTCGTTGAGGCCGTTGAGGCAGGTGATCTGGCTTGTCATGGATGCACTCTGATAGCTTTGAATATCCACTACATCCCTCCACTCTATAGAATATTCTTTCAATATTGATAGACCCAAGCGTTGACGACTTGGCTCTACTCAACGTCTACATCAGTCAAAATGGGGTTTCCTTGTCATTGTTGGGCGTGATTTCTTGAATTTTGTTGAGGAAAGGCCATGGAGGATGCATTGTCAGACCTGCAGGGGAATTAAAGAAAGGATATGTAGATTTGTTGTTTTGTAGATCTAAATAAAATTATAAGTATTTGATTGCAAATGTTGGAATTTTAATTTGATCCATTTATTGAAATTTGAGTAAGGAAATTAGAACAAAAGGCTGTAAGAAATGAAGGAGAAAAACAAATGGAGAATTGAAAAATTCTCAGGCCAAAAATTCAGAATGTGGAAATTGCAACTCAAAGCTCTCCTCATTCAAAAGGACCTTTCGATTAGATTCGAAGGAAAAACTAAAAATCCAACCAACATGAAGGATGAAGATTGGGATAAACTGGATTAGAAGGCTATGGCTACAATCATTCTTTCATTATCCAATAATGTTTTGTTCAATGTTTCAACACAATAGATAACACAAGGAATTTTGGATTGTCTATTAAAGTTGTATGAGAGACCTTCTGCATCGAACAAGGTATTTTTAATGAAGAAATTGTTTAATTTAAAAATGCAAGTGTAAGATGGGGAAAATAAAATAACATAGATTAAGTGACAACCAACACAAATCTAAACTATTAACCTCATCCAAAAGATAGAAAACAAACAATGCATGAGTAAAATGAAAGCATCAAACTAAAATACTCCCCATGCTTGAAGTTGATTCACTTCTCTTTCTCTCTTGTTTCTCCTTTTGTAATCTTTGCCCTCAGATTTGTAGTCTAACTTGTGCAAATAACTGCAAATTGTAAGTAGAAAGTTGGAGACAAAATGATTGTTAAATACAAAATGGAGGAGAAATGTTGCTTTTATAGACAACCATTCGAATGGATGGGTGAGATTGATCTTCTAGAAAGATTCTAAGATCAATAGATGGGGATTCATGAGAGGGAGGTTATGAAATGGATGGCCAAGATTGAGTTTCTAGAAAGATGCCAAGATCTACGGTTGAAAATTGATGCAACCAGAATATGCCATGCATGGAAAAGATATGACGCCGATGATTATGATGCCCAACGGGTATGAAAAACATGCAGGATATGCAAGCTATGGCAACAGGGGGTCTTTGACCAAAATGGAGGGATAAATAATTTATTTTAAATAATTTATTCAAAAATGGAGGAGGATGACAAGTGGCAAATAGATAATTTATTTTAAATAATTTATTTGGAGGAAATGAGAAAGGAGATTTAATTAAACTCGTAAATTTAATTAAAGGAGGAGATATAAATTAGACATGGATAATTGATTTGGATCATTTATTTAAAGGAGAAGAATGACACATAAATAAATAATTTCGTGAATTATTTAATTATAGAAGAATAAAAGGTCAAATAATTATTATTATTTGACTATAGACATGTGATGAAAGATAAATAATTAAATAAATAATGATTTATTTAATTATTCAAGAAAGGGGTATTAGTGACACAATTAATTTATTTTAATTGATCAGGATAAAATAGAGATTAGAGTGTGAATTCATTAAATAATTAAATAATTATTTAATTAATAAAGGAATATGATAAGGAATAATTAAATAATTAAAATTATTTAATTATTAGAGGATGACGACTAAGGAAAAATGTTGCTCGTAGAATTTAGGACATTTTTCATTGTCTACATTTTGCCCCTCTTTGACATAATGCAGTTCATTGTGTTGTGTCAAAGAAATTTAATTCTGAAATATGCCCTAGTGTAAAGAGAAAGGGGAAGGATGACCAAGAGGGTTGTGGTATGCCCCCTCGAGAGGACATGCGGGTTCAAAGAATAAAAATGTTCTCTCGAAATGGAAGATAAGACTAGAGGATGAAGGATAGAAGAAATGTTAGCATGAAGGAGATGGATGTTAGCATGGAAAAAACAAGGGAGATGGGGTGTTAGCGTGAAAAGGGGAAAGAAGATAGATAGGAAATGATAAGGGAACCAAAATTCATGCTTACATTTTTATATTTATCCTCATTGGGCATAAAAAATGTCACAAATGGACCACAAACACCATGGTATGACATAAAATAAGGTGTGCAAGGTGACCATTTAGGAGAGACAAACCGTCAAAAAGACAAGGAATGCCCCAGCTCATACTAGGGACCCGATTGTCCCAATATTTTTTCCAAGGCAAACCATAGGCAACAAACAAAGAAAAGAGTCCATGATCCATCATTGTCCCTCTAAATCCATTAATAGGACATCCTCGAGGAGACTAGTAACATGACCCAAAATCAATCAAAAAGATAAGAAAATCCAGAACAACAAAGTGTTTGCCAAGATAGTGTTTTCCAGTGATAATGATGATTGTTTGATTGGTTGATTAGGTTGACCAAGATGACTGAGTTGATTGATAGGTTGATAAGGATTGATAAAATGATTTGATTGACGACACCTAGCCTCAAGAAGGACACATCCTAATGAAGGAAAGATTGATTGACCAAGCTGATAAGATTGAGTGGTGTGAAAAAGTTGATTGATAATGATAATGCCTAGTTTTAGGAAGGACACATCCTGATTAAGGAAATATTGATTGACAAAGTTGACAAGATTGTTTGATTGTTTGACAAAGATTGATCAATATGACCAAGCAATGTGATGATACCCAACCACAGGAAGGACACATCCTGTTTGAGGTAGATGACACATCTGATAAAGTTGACCAAGTGACAAGTATTGACACAACATCTAACTGCAAGGACACATCCTGCTTAAGGTGAATGACAAGGTTGAGAAAGTCTAATCCCAGGAAGGACGTATCCTAATAAAAGACAAGAGATAAGACCAAATGAGACAAACGACATAATGCCCCATTCTGATATAAGACTAGTGACCTGCTTGAGTTGATGATAACATAATTGATTGATGAAAGATTTAATTTGTTTGTTGTCTCTTGATGTAGTATGAATGATGATTTCTTTCGGACCAAGGACATGACCCAACTTGATGAACCCTAAAGGACTTG
Source organism: Sequoiadendron giganteum (assembly GCA_007115665.2). Taxonomy (NCBI): domain Eukaryota; kingdom Viridiplantae; phylum Streptophyta; class Pinopsida; order Cupressales; family Cupressaceae; genus Sequoiadendron; species Sequoiadendron giganteum. Next base: position 676,705,880 of record CM021104.1, on the reverse strand, counting down.
ACCTAGGGGGCCTCAGGGGCTCATCGATAGATGGCCTTGCCTACGTAGCAGTGCGCAAAGACCTCGTAGTTCAACATGACTTGACTTTGTCTTATTCGACAAAATACTGAGTCATGATTGTACTTGGACAACCTAAAGGGACTGATCTAATGCCTTGGGGGATCATTTAAGATGAGCCTTTCCTATGTAGCAAACATGTAGAGGCAATGTAGTTCGAGCACTCTAACAAAACCGATTCAGACTCAAACTCTTTTTTTGGGGGGGATTTTTGATGTTTTTTTTGGATTTTGAAATGTTTTGATTTTTTTGGATTTTTTCAGGACATTTTATGATTATTATGGATTTTGAAGGTTTTAAAGGGTTGATACCATGAATTATTTCCCATGAAGATGCAAGTCAAGGAATTTCCCCTAGTCAAGTATAGGACCAATTTACTATATACGAAGGGAAGTGGCGAATGCAACATATGGATATGAAAGCGAAGGATGCTAAATGTCAGTGGTCTTCAGTCCATGGAAAGGATGACGCTTTATTATGGATGAATGAGAATTTATTATGGATGATAACTATAAGGATCATGGAAAATGCACGTGAAAGATTCCCATAATCAACCAAAAAGGCATGCACAAGGACCCAAGGATGAACATGATCTTGCCCCTAGGCAAGCTGAAAACCAATTAATAGGTGATGGTGATGACGATGTTGTTTGATATGGGAAGGACGCATCCCAAAATAACATGAGGATTGGAAAATTATATCCCATGGATGATAATGTAACTAAAGGACCAAGGTTTGCAGCAAGGCTAAGAACAAAGCCAATGGATGTTTTGGATAATGCGCTAGAGTGCATAGCAATATTGTATGGATTAGGCTTGTTGCATTTGAAATGACTAACCTTAGGACCAGATGGGATTATGGAGCGAACTTGGATAAGTGAGTTAGAATCCTTAAATCAATAACAAGGGAAACCAAGTCCAGCAATAGGTATGAAAAGATAATGGATTGATTTTGGAAAAGGATAAGAGACATGAGGATTATTGGATGGAAGAATTGGGGTATGATCTCCAAGTACTATTTCACATAGGAATAATTTTGTTTTCCAAGATATGGGTTTGGATAAATTCTATGAAGGAAATGACATGATATTTCATGGGTAATGTATGACCAAAGGATAGACATGTCAAGAATTTTCCCAAAGCATGATTTATGTTTGTGCCCCATTTTTATCAAGATCAAGGTAGGTGGGAGAAGGGATGGAAACGATATGGATTAGATGGAAATGCTATGAAAAAGGCATGGGAGATGAGACAACTTGGCCTCAAGCGTAATGGTCCACATAGATAATTTATTTTACACATGACGCCTGTTTGTGCCCCATTTTTATCAAGATCAAGGTAGGTGGGAGAAGGGATGGAAATGATATGGATTAGATGGAAATGCTATGAAAAAGGTATGGGAGATGAGACAACTTGGCCCCAAGTGTAATGGTCCACATAGATAATTTATTTTACACATGACGCCTATTTTCTAGGTTATTATCATGGTTCTTATCCAATGTGCCATAAAACTAGTTTTCACTATTGGACGAAAATTTTCTCTTTACTATTTTTTTTTCTCTTTTTACTTAACTTTTTGATTTTATTTTTTATGATGTCACACAAGACGCTTGTTTGCCAGGTTTTCATCAAGGTGACAATCTTTTTTATTTTTTTTATATCGATTTGATGTTTTGTATGGTCGTTGATTGTTCTGAATCCTTTGATGGTGTTGATGTAGATACCAGTGTCATGATATGCCAATAGTGACTTTGATGGAGTAGTTGTCTTGTTAGGATCATAGCACTTGCATACAACTGATTGATGTCATTGTGATTCTCTCTGATACTAGGTTTGGCCTTATTGAAATATGCACATCGTGATAGAGTACCATGGGAGTCATTATGATAAAGAGTTGTTGCCAAGATGTGACGAATTTGTGAGGTACAATTTTTGGAATGATGGATGATGGTAGCCATGGAAAGATTATTTGGACTTTTGGATGTAGCAATTTTTATTTTCCAAACTTGGGATGGTGGATGATGGAGTTTGGAATTTTTATTGGGATAGCGTTTGGAACCAACATTTTTATATGCCTTTCTTGATGACCATTTTGAAGGAGGTGGACATTTACTATATGTGGGAGTCCTCTTTTCTTGTGGCTCCATATTTTGATTTTTAAATTTGAAATATTTTCTTTACTTGATCCAATTTTCTTTGGGATCCATTTTAACTTTATTTGTCCACTTATATTTTTGTTTGATTCAATGGCCTTTGAAATTTGATTTTGAACTTTGGATTTATAATAATTTTATTTTTATTGGTTCCAAATGGAAGATTTATTCATGTTGGAATGATGGTTTATGGTATGGATGGAATGAGTGTTGGAAACAACCTTCTGACAAGGACTAGTCATGGCCTCCATTTTGATGTTTGTATCAGTTAAAGTTGCCCCCAATATCAAGGAGGCACCACTAACATAATTTGATTCTCTGATTAAAGAATAACCAATACCTTGATGTCTAGGATTTCCATAAAATTGTATTGGTTCTATAATACCTTGCTCATGTAGGCCTAGTCCTCTTCCTTTATACTGCATGCTTTGAAATATTCTATTTGCGATGGGGTATTTTTTACTTTGAAAGCAAGATGAAAACCCATCACTATTTAGCTAGAAACCATTACTCAAAATTTTCTCATCTACAAGAAAACTTGCTTTGACAAAGGTGGATGATCCTATTTGACAAGATATTTTGGATTTATCATTCATCATGCTTGTTTCTTCTTCATCATTTGGGATGTCGATTTGATCTGTGGTAGATTTTGTATCTTCTTCTTTGACTTGATCCATAGTAGCTTCTTTGTGTTCTCCTTTGACTTGATCAATAGTAGCTGCTTTATGCTCTTCTTTGATGTTATCCATATCATTCATTTGATTATCTATGTGTCCAAAGGAGACAATGTCTCATTTTGGGAAATAGATGTGTTTGGAGTTTGTGTAGGACCATCTTCAAATGTTTGGTCATGTATAGTATAAAGGTTGATGAGAGGATCATTTTGGATTTCTTGTTCAATGGTAGGATCTTGGTCAAAAATAGGTGTATCTTGGACATGGTTGTGAATAGACTCTTGAGCAAGGATAGGTGTATTTTGGATGCCATGATTATCTAGAAGGACTTCTTGGATGGAATTAAGGATGGGGTCATGGGATGGACTACTTTGATCTTGATATGAAGGTGAAGCTATGATGTCATGCTTTGGACTTTTATTTTGACATGTATCCCAAGGTGTAGGCAATATGATGTGGTTTTGGAGACCCTGACCAAATGTATTTTCATGACCAAATGTAGCTTGGGATGGAGTGGATGGAAATGGGCTAGTGGATGATGGACTAGGATAATATGTGGAGAATTGGAATGGACTAGTGGATGATGGATTATGATAGGATGGGAATGGACTAGTGGAAGGTTGGTTTCCCTTGTCAAAGTTAGGATAGGGATGACTAATGAACATTTGTTGTGGATCAATGGCATGGATTGTGCTAAGGGACTCTTGATAGTGAGGATAGATGGATGAAGGACAAGAGCTTATGGATTATTGGTAAGAAGGGTATGTGAGTTGTTGGTATTGACGATTGAGGAATGATTGGTATTCAACTTGACTATGAAGAAGATCAAGGTAAAGTGAAGACATGGTCATGAATTTGGATTAGGATGGATAAGGAAAACTTAGTGAGGACCATCCAAAACTTGTGACCTTTGGATGACAATGCAAGGTGCCAATGAAAAATGGATATGAAACTATGCTATTTTTTTGTGATTTTTCAAGGATATAAGGATGCAAAGTGCCAATGTACCTAAGACCAAGATTAAGGAATGGTGAAATGATAATGATCCTATGACCAAAGGATATGATATGCGAATGAAGTTAAATGCTAAATGATGCAAGATGGTATGGGACTAAGCTACGTTTTTGTGACTTTTTTGATTATAAAGATATGAGGATGCAAGATTATCATGCAAGGATAATGATGCCTTTGAGACCAAAGGATGAAGCTAAATGAAACTAATGGATGCAAAGGATATCAAAGGTGGACTAATTAACGATGAAGGATAATGAAAAGGAAACTAAATGATGCAACTAAGGCTAAGGTGAAATGAAACTATGTTTTTGGTATTTTTTGGGATAAAGATGCAAGTTAAATGCAAGGCTAAGGATATGAATCTAAATGAGACAAAGGTGATGCTAAGGATATGAATCCTAAAATTTAAAACAATGGATGGTAACCAAGCTGATGTAAGTCCAATATAACAAACCCAAATGTAGTTGAATTTTGTGATAATCAAGATGATAGATTTGACAAGGTGAGACTAAACTAGGACACAAGTTTGAGACTCAAATTTGATAAAGGTGATAATGAAAAAGGTTGATAAAAATAAAGGATTAAGGTAAATGATAAAATGGATAAGCAACCAAGGATTGTCCAAAGGCTTGATAATTTTTTCTATGTTTGAAATCAAGAAGGTATGTGCAACCTAAGACCTAAGATTAATTATGCAAGGGAAAGGTGACCTAACGTGCAATCTAAAATGTAATGCAATCCTAAATGAGGATGATGGAATGGACTGGTAAAGTTCTGCAAGTCTCTAGATTGGAAATCAAGATCACAGTTAAGATGAATTGGTTGAATTTTGGACAATGATTTTATGAAATTGTGGTAATTAGGCAGTTGTGGCTCTTTTTCAAGTAGTTGCAGTTCACAAAGAATTATTTTGAAACTTTGATGTTTTAGATTGGTTTTGAGTAGATTTTTGACGGATTTCGATGAAATTTGTCTTCACAAACACAACAAACAGTATCAAACACTTTGTTTGAGGATTGGTTTGATTTAAAAATGTTTGATTTTTTTTAAAGAAGATAAGCACAATCCTAAGATTGGCAAGGACTATATTCACTGGATCCCACGTGGATTTTACTCCAACCGCACTTATTCTTAGCAGGTGACTTAGAAGCTTGGCCAAATAGGCTCCCCCTTACATTGCACTCACTTCTTGAGTCAACTAAGATTTGAGCCCTCATAAATCTCCCATGACAGGCTCTTCACCTCTACTAAGAACTGCAAGAATGTGGGTGTCTTGGCAATGACTATTGTTGCACCAGTGAATAGAAAAAGTTTTTGGCAACTAAACAAAAAGTTTTTAGTTCGGGACCCCTATTTGAGTGGCCACATATGGGGCAAAGATTAAGCTCTGTTAAAGGAGGAATTCCAGCCTGAAGAGGTTACACTCAATAGGGTTTTGGGGAATTCTAATTTGTTCATGTGACATATCCACACTCATAATCCTAAGTTTTTCATTAGGATTCACATTTATATACCGGTCGGTGGTAGCTCGACCAAAGAGATCCATTGCTAGTCTGAGTCACCTTGGGGTGAGTACTTTTTCCCACCAAGGAAGTCCCAAGTTCTAGAGGCAATAACTATTTATCTTACACCCAGGATCACATGAATGTGCAAGGGGAGAGGATACTTCGATTATTGCATCAAAGGGTGACACAAAATTGAAGACACTTGTAAATTTTAATTACGAAATGATAATGTGAGGAAGACATACAAGACACTTTGTTCACTTTAAAAGTTTAACTTGATGTGAAACAAACAAAGTTCATTTTAAGCCAATGACATGAAATGCATGTTCATTTTAACCAATGAGTGTGCATGCAATTTGTGTTCATTTTAGTCCCATGACATGAAATGCATGTTCATTTTAACCAATGAGTGTGAATGTAATTTGTGTTCGTTTTAAGCCCATGATATGAAATGCTTGTTCATTTTAACCAATGAGTGTGAATGCAATTTGTGTTCATTTTAAGCCCATGACATGAAATCCATGTTCATTTTAATCAATGAGTATACATGCAATTTGTTGAAGTTGTTGAAAGCAAACAAAATTGATTATGCCTAAAAAAATGAAAAGCTCGAATTTTATTTCTAAAGAAACGGTTTTTAGACTCCCTCCAAGTTGTGCCACATGCTAAAAACAAGAGATTAGTAACTCAAAAGAAAAGTTTAATAACAACAACAAATTGAAACAACGATAACTTTCTCAAAATTTAATGAAATTTTAAATCATTTAAATCCATGGAAAGCTAAAACTCAACCCTTCAAAACCCAAAAAGTATTTTTTCAAGAGTCTACAAAATAAAATGTTAGAGGCAAAAGAAAACACAAGTTTTAGCAGTTAAATTTAAAAAACAACAAATACTAAAACAACCATAACTTTCTCAAATCTTAATGAAATGTCAAACTGTTTGAAGTTTTAGAAAGCTAAGAGCGAGACCTACAAAACCCATATAATCAATTTTAAAGATTTTATGCGCCTATTTTTTTGTGCTCAAAAGAAGATGACAAGATTTCGTATGAATTCTTGGCTATAACCTGCAAAAGAACAAAAATAAACAAGAAAACAAACAAATTTCTCTACAAAATTGTAAGATTCATTTCAGGTTCACCAATGTAAGATGGGGAAAATAAAATAGCATAGACTAAGTGAGCCAACACAAATCTAAGCTATTAACTTCATCCAAACAAAAGAAAACAAACAATGTATGAGTAAAATGAAAGCATCAAACTAAAATAATCCCCATGCTTGAAGTTGATTTACTTCTCTTGCTCTCCTATTTCTCCTTTTGCAATCTTTGCCCTCAGATTTGTAATCTAACTTGTGCAAATACCTGCAAATTGTAAATAGAAAGTTGGAGACAAAATGACTGTTAAATAAGAAATGG